>QFDD01007618.1:0-13113 GCA_006871305.1 Vachellia collinsii
ATTTTTAAAGCTTAGAGCAAAGCAATCCAAATCCTCATGAAAACTCAATTCCATAGATAAATTAGTTCAAAGTATCGACGCAAAACCACCTGACGCAGTCTACCTCTTTTGTCTCTGTGTAATCAGCTCTAATATTCCGACAAAATTTCTGTTTTCTTTTTGTTGGGGATGATTGTTTGATTTGTATCACAGGAGGTGCTTTAACTTCTGATTTTTTTATTCCTTTTTATACATAATAACGTTCATCCACCGCGATGAAGAGGAAGCAGAAAGAGAAGAATAACTGAAATGTGAACAAGCGAGGAAGAGGGATGCTGAGCTTCGTTTAGAGCAGCTGCCATGGCTTCTTCTAACTAAATGCAAGCTGATCTTGAAGATCTTGAGGATCAACAGGTAGATCTTGGAGAGTGCAACCATGGCTTGGATGATCGGTGGTTTGTCCTTTGCCACCCTCGATGACATTGACAAGCTATTGCCCTTGGATGATCTGCAGAAATAGGGGAAGTCGAGGTTTGAAGGATGCTTTGCTAGTGGCCAGGGAAGCCGATGTGAAGGTGGAAAGCTCCTCATCACCGATGATGATGGAGAGCAATGACGGAGAGCGACGGATCTAGGCAGCAAAATGATTTTTTTTTTTTTATTTTAAAAAAGGAACCTTTTAGACCGCATGCAATACATGCGGTCTAAAACCTTTTAGACCGCTGAAGATAGTCTTTGGCGGTGACACTTTTGTCGCCGCTGAAGGGTATCTTCAGCGGTGACTTTTTTTTGTCGCCGCTGAAACCTTCAGCGACAAAAGTCGCCGCTAAAAGTCAATTTTTTTGTAGTGTATATGGCCAGAAGCCATATACTTTTGTTGGAAAGTCAGAAGCCACATGATTCATTTATCCTGAAGATAAATGACTAAAAGTTATATAATACTAACTTCCTATCATTGGCCTGAAGCCATATGATTTTTGTTATAATATTTTACTTTATATTATTTTTTATCTTTACGAATTTTATTTAATTATCATTCGTATTATTATATTTGCATTGTTACATTTTCTGTTATTTTCTATTTTATTTATTGTTATTTATTTTATGTTATTTATTTACTATTATTACAGTAAACCAGAAGTTTACTGATCAAAATAAATCTATTGTTGGCATGACTTGTTTGATCATCTAAGTCATATATAAGATGCAATATATATTCAAAAATTATGAAATGACATCTATTGAAGAACTAGAAGATTCTTCATGAATAGCCAACATATTATATGATTCAAAAGTTATTATGTACTACTTGTTCTCAATAGAATATGAATTATGAGAAGATTATTAGTTATGATTTGAAATGAACCTCTACATTTCTGAAAATATATTGCACTCATATGGACCCATTTAAAAAGTATGCAAATCATACATGTATTCAATAAATTTGATAGATGCATCTATAAGATGGTTACATATGTGATCACTATTAGCTTGCAGCCTGAAGTTTGCAAGAATAAATTATTATGCTGATGAGTGCACAATTTCCAGATTGTACGATCTATAAATCATTTATGAAAGCCTCAATATACAGCTTGATCAATAATTATGAGAACAAGATTTCCACTTCAGTGTTGGTATATTTGATATATTGTAGCACTTATACATATCAAGCCAACAAAATTCTCCCCGTGAAATTGGCTTTTGGTCAGAAGCTAGATATTTTCCATCTCAAAAGTTTGAATGTGCAATGTTTGTTCTTATTGATCCACCATAATGCACATGGATGGAAAGTTGAGAGAAATGTTGGGCAAGATTCTCTTCATTATTTGTCTCCAAATGAAACAAAATGATGTTTCTAAAAGGGAACAAATAGGTTTATGAGACTTGTACCGCATTATTGGTTGATTGTCATTTGACAAAATTTTCCCATATGAGGGGGAGAAATTGAGTAGCTGGAAAGGAAAACATATTGAATGCATTATTAATATCAAATGTAGATCCTCAAAAATAATAGTATGAACCAGAAGTTCATTGAATATTGCATTCATGATATTTTGCAAAATATCTGCCAAATTCAATTATTGACTTAAATGAGAATTACCAATTCTTATATTCCAGCTGAAAATGCTCCAATCAATATAAATAAGAATGAGACATGCCTGAAGCATGTGAAATTAATTGGTTCCAAATATAACACTTTGGATAAAGAGGAGCATATTTTAAGATGATCATATTGAGGAAGTTGACACTCCAGAAGAGGCCAAGACATAACTAATTGTAAAACCCTCAAGAGAGGTTCAGCTACTTGAAAAGTAATGTTGAGATTTTGATAAGTTATGTCGCAATGAGAAAAATGAAACCGAAAAGGATAAAGTTATTGACAATAGTTTTGATAATAATATCACGTGATCAAATGAGGATCTTATACATAAATCTTCTGTACAATGTAAGCAGAAAGTTATTGGCCAAGATGAAAAGGAAAAGGAAAAGACGCAATGAAAATACGATTTCGTTATTTTAATGTAAGAGTCATGGACCTGCAGTCCAAACACATGAGATACAAAGTTATTATATGATATGTGAACATTTATGTAAAAACAAAGGTTTTCATAATGGTATGATGATTGTGATGATATATAAGGTATATTATTTGGTGTTGGATAAAAATAATTACTAGTTTGGCAGAATATATGAAAAATATGCGTCTATTGAATATTGTTAAAGCCTATGCATATGGCTCATTAGAAAGTGAAATATGCATCAAAATGCTGGAAAGATATATGACTCCTAAGCATGTCTGAGTATATCATTCAGTATATAAAATATTATATGGAATTAAGATTTTAAGTATATATACATTTGATTGAAAAATGTATAGAATAAATCAACATATCCAGAAGATATGGTACATGGATACATTTATTCGACATATCTAGAAGATATGATCAAGAAATACATTTTAGCATATAATTTAATGACAATTGATCTGTATAGTTTAGATGGAAAATAGATCAATTATTTGAAAAATCATTGATGACAATCACATCTTTAATTAGTGATATTGCAGTCAGAGAATGTTGTCATCAGGGGGAGTAAAAGTAATATTATCAGGGGGAGTAAAGATAATGCTGTACTCTTTTTTCCTTAACCAAGGTTTTGTCCCACTAGGTTTTCCTCGTGAGGTTTTTAACGAGGCAGCTTCATTATATATTGTGTACTCTTTTTCCTTCACTAGGTTTTTGTCCCATTGGGTTTTTCCTAGTAAGGTTTTAATGAGGCACAATATTTGTTATGGGCATTCAAGGGGGAGTGTTATAAACATATTTGAGTGAATGCCCATAACCCCCAACTCTTAGGATTTCTTATGCTTAATGTCACAACCTTGAAACCTCCCAATGAATGCCTTGTAAGGAGTTTCTTATTGTTAATGCCATTAAGTTTTCCTTTACTCCTTTGTAACAATTTGCTTATTATACTTAATAGTTGGGAGCCTATAAATAGAGGCAATGTACATGAAGTTGGAACCAAGAATCACATGTGAATGAGAAATGCTCATTTGCTCTATTCTCCAATTTCTTATCTTGTCTTGTTTTCTATGTTCTAGTTTTCTATTTTATAACAATCTTAACATGCTGTTAAAATATGACCTTTCCACTCCTCTCTCTTTTCTTTTTCAACTCTTCGGTACATAACAAATATGCATGATATTAGGAAGGGTCTTTTTTTTTTTTTTGTATTTTAAATGCTCTTACCAAATATAAATTATACAAAACTTATATTCACATACCAAACACACTTTTATAATTGAATTCAATTGATTTTTAATTCAAATCATGTTTCACTTTTTTTTTTCGCTCAATTTTCTTTAAAAAGTCTTCCATCATACAAAACAAGGGCTTGGGAGATGGGAGGTTAATAGCAACAAGCGTGTGTGTGTGTGTGTGTGTGTAGTTTTGGTGTACATTCTTTCCTAGGAGATTTGGTTAAGTTTATATGAGACTTGTTATGTTGTTTTGGTATTTATAAGTGTTAAATTAAATTATTATTTTTCTGTAAATCGACTGTTATATAATTAATTGCATGTCGTTTTATTTAAGATGAAAATATTAGAATTTAATTTAAAAATTCAAATCAAATTTACATGGAAATACAAACATATTAGGAGATATAGTTATAAGGGTAATGACAACTCAAGACCTTATTTGAAAATTAATGCCAAATACATTTTAGTTATTAATTATGAAAAATTTTAAGAACTCTGGTTTTGGTAGTAACAATTGAAAGCGTAGGTATTGACCAAGCCTTTATTTGGAATTAACTGTTTAATCAGATCCTAAATTGTTAGTTATGATTTTTCGTTCTTGTAACAGTGTAGAGTTAATAAAGAAGAATACCATAATATTTATAATTACAAGGATATCCTAAAATTTAAAAATAACAAATTGTTATGATTTAATTTATTATTTCACAGGATGATGATGATGTTAAATTAACTACCTTTCATCAAATTTGGTACTGGCTGCTGAATTTACAATGACATCCACTTTCGTTGCAATTTCATTTTCTGTGAGAGGGTCCATCCCAAGATCAGATTCACAAACACTCCCATGTACTGCCACCAGCTTGTTCATTAGATAGGCCTTATAGTTTATTCCGTACACTTTTTCAAGGCTCCTCAACAGTTCAGATTCTATGATCTAATATGTAAGTGAACAAGAGATAATGGGTGATGTCAATAATATATATATAGCGAGATCAATTAATATATATTGATATATAGCAACATATTTTTTAAACTCCAATTCGTAGACTAGAGTTCACTTGCATGTAAATTCTGTAGTATAAAAATTTATAACTCATTAACAATAAATTCCATTATTCATACTCCTTGCAATATATTAAAAAAAACTGTCTAATTATATACCCTCTCCGGTGCTTTTTATAAGATCCCTACCAAATATGGCCTAAGGTACATATAATTAAATACCTCGGTTTTCAGTCTGTTTAATGCTGCTTCCTTGTCTTTGGCTTTGATCAACACAAAAATTTGCCCCACATCGAGTGTCATCCTCAATATCTTCTCGATCAAAACTGCAACATCGGAGATAAATTTAAGCTATATATATATATCAATAAAGCAAACCTTTCCAAAACTCCATATTCTTGAAGATAAAGGCCTTGTTAGATTACTTTTATTCAAGTAAAAAATTAAAGAATCTTATATGAAAAATTTGGTTAATTTTATTCGCAAAAAGAACTGATGAAAATAGTTTTACATAACTGGAAAATAAAATGAAAATGTCACGTAAGTTTTAATTTGGATGTTAGGAAAGTAACATAAGTAAATGGCAAAAAAAAAAAAAAATTGCATACCTTTTGCAATGAAACCAGTAGCACCAGTAATAAAATAGTTCTTTCCCTGAAGAAACCTGGAAATGCCAATCCCATTACCATGTTTCCTTTTTGAGACTCTTTCTCTGTTCCGACTGTGAACAGCATGGACACCGTTAATTTTCTCAGGCTTCTTATTATCAGAGAAACAAGTTATCATATGGCTGCCTTTCTTGGCATTCATGATTTTGGGAGGCCCAAAAAGAATAGTTTGAGGTTTCAACAGTGGAAAGGAAACGATGTTATTGGGGCAGGAAATCATTTTTGGTTTCAGTGAGAGATAAATAGGTGCTCAAAGTTTTTGAATTCGGAGTGCGTATGTGAAATGAGACATAAATAGAACTTTTAGCTATGGGTCCCATTAAAGAGAAAGTTGGGTGAGATCTTATTTTTTTTTTGTTGCCAATAAAAGATCGACCTTGCATTAAATCAACCAAACATCAAGAAGTACAGAATAAGTATAACCAAACAGACGCCACGATACAACCAAAAACCCAGCACAAGCTGGAACACAAAACGAATAAATCAACCTGGGTCAACAACAAAACCTCTCACATCTTCATCCAGCAAACGACGGAGCTCCAACGGTGGTCTAAATACCCAATCATAGGGACAAGAACCAAGCATAGAAGCTTTGGCTACCCAATCGGCCACCAAATTTGCTTCCCTAGGAATCCAAACACAGGAATGGTTCCTAATATGATTCCTTGAAACCAGCAAGTCTCAAGGATAATGTCACATCTCCAATCGATGGGAGCATAATTGTGATTTACATAATTAACTAAACTCTGATTATCAGACTCAAATTGAACATCATCAATATGATTGTCAATAACATACTTCATAGCTTCAAGAAGAGCTAAACTCTCAACCATCAAGACAGAACTAGCTTTAATTAATTTAGTAGCACCATCCAGTAACCTCCCAGACTGGTCCCTTACTACAAAGGCAAATGCTGCTCTACCTTCATAGAAAGCACAATCCACATTAATTTTTAAGCCATTGCCCACCGGAGGTGCCCACCTTTTTTGATGCCCAGCTGCCTCCCTTTCACCCGATGTTGGCGTCACCTCTTCTTGAAGCCATCCCTTAGCAGCCCAGAATTCCTTAACCACCCGAGAAGCCTGCTCAATTGCAAACATAGGATTAGTAGATATATTCTCATAAAGGAACACATTTCTACCCTTCCAAATCTACCACAAAGTAGCAGCCATCAGAGCCTTTTGCCAATGCGATAAGCCAGATTCACACAAAATATTAGCAATCCATCTATTTGGCAGAAAGTTAGGCATATCATCCAATTTTAAAGATAGAAAACTACCAAACCAAGTTGCTTTTGCCCAGTTACAATCAATGAACAGGTGTCTAATGTCCTCCACCCCTTGATTACAAATAAGACAAATATCAATAGCACAACACTTTCTTTTATGAATATTATCAAGGGTGGGCAAATAATTTGATAACAATCTCCACATGAAATTATTAATTTTATGAGGGACTTTGAGTCTCCAAATCTCCCTCCAAACCTCTCGATGCGAGTTACTGGAAGAAGAAGGGACATTAGAGTTTCTTTTTAGCACATTTAATCTTGTCACATCATATCCATCTTTCACCACGTAGCTGCTTCTTTTTCCTCCAGTCCACAACCATTTATCCCTCCTTCCACCTATAGCCATTGTCTTGTTAATTGCCTCTATCTCCCTACCTGATATCCACTCCCTTAATAAAGATAAATCCCATCCCCCATTAATCCTCAAATCTGCCACACACATGTCTCTCAAAGAGTCATTTGGACACATAGCAATCAACATTTTTCCAGGGAGATCAGCAACCCAAGGGTCTCTCCACACGTTAGTTCCCTTACCATCTCCAATTCTTGCAATGATATTCCCATCGAGCACTCTTTTCCCTTCAATAATGCTTGCCCATAACCAGGAAGACCTCCCACTTTTCTTAGCCTCTAAAAACCCACTCTTAGGGAAATATTTAGCCTAAGTAATTTTACCCACAATTGGTTAGGATTCTGCAGGATTCTCCACCCAATTTTAGCTAACATAGCAAGATTGAAAGCCTCAAAGTCTCTGAAACCTAACCCCCCATCAGCTTATTAAATACCATTGGAGGGATAAGTCTCTCTGACTTTCTCTTGAATTAATACACCGTTCGGTTTATAATAATAAAAAATGACATCTTTGGGAGTTATTGCATGTGAGTGTGTTGAAACGAAAAAGTCTCAGAGCATATATACTAATTTGTGATCTAGGCCAATTGTAAATGGTCAAGAAGAGGAGTGGTCTCATGTGCACAACATGCCACCAAAGGCAAACGTAATTAAAATCTCAGTAACCTTCGATTTAATCCTCATTAAGCGAGTGCACGCCTTTCAAAACTTTTGAGCATCATTCTTTCATCCTCGGGTATATTCAACAATTTGCTCAATTCTTTTAATATTTTGTTTTGTTGTTCTGCTCATCCTATTACTGTAACAAGAGTTCATTTAGTTCATTTATAATAGCCCCATTTGATTTATGGAGTTCATAAGAATGCGATGAAATGTAATATGTGGGAATGTAATGTAATGGATTGATGATTATATAGCATTTGTTTAGTATGTTATTAAAGAATCATAAATTGAAATTCATATAATCCATGAAACTGACCCATCTAGTGGAATAAGTTTTTATTGTTTTTGTATAAGTCATATCATTAAACAACTTTAATGGCTATATAATTGTGTTGACTTTGTCATTATGTATATAATATATAATAGATAGGGATAAAATTAAAAGGTTATTATATCTTAAGGCATAGTTAATAAAATTTGAAGTTTTCCTCATTCTGTGTGAAACGTGCTGAAAGTGATTTATAAATAAGGGTAGAAAAGTATCTTGTCATATTTATAGGGTAGAGAAGGTTTATTTTAATCATATTTATAAATCACATTATTAAAGTTTTATATGAATATGCTATTTCACCCTTCATTTTTTTTTATTATATTGACTTTATATTTATGAGATATATTATATATTAAACAGTGGTAATGTTGGAAAGTTATTAAGTTTTGAAGCATTATTAATGAAATTTAAGATTTTTCTTATTCTATATGAAATATGTTAAAAATAGCTTGTACATAAGGTATCGAGGGATGCTATTTAAGATATTTCTAAATATTGGTTGTAAATAAATCCTTCAATTTGCCTCTCGGTTTAGCTAATCCATAGATTCTCCTAGTTAATTATGCCATATGAAATTCAATTGATTTGACATATGAAAGCTAATTATCATTACATCTATCTTTTTCTGTTTGCATGCATTGATTGGGACCTAGTTAGAGTACTCGTAAAGATGATGAACTTCCCCAACTCATTAGATCTAAACCATTTAGATATGAGTTTTTTAAAATTAACAATTTTTTATAAAAAAAATTTATTATTTAAAAATATGATAGTTAATAGGTTAATTTTATTTTAGATTTTATACCCATTAAAATAAGTTTTTCATAAAAATAAACAATAAAAAAGTCAGATCTAAATCATCTAAAACAGATTTAGAATGTTAAGATGTAATTGATTAGATGAATTCATCACTTTTGATGAACACTCTAATCAATTTTATTGATCGGGCCATAGAAAGTGCAGCTAATAATACTGCAAATACTAAACTCAATAATTGAAGGGTACCATGCATGTTTATTATCATTCACCGTTATTAGAAGGTTTTCAATGTCAAAAAAGAAAGAGATATATACTTCCAATACTTGATGCAGAATTCAATTAATTAATTTTAAAAGATTAAAGAAGTTAAAAAAATTACTTTAAAGTATATATATGTTACTGTATTTCTTTAAACTGATTTGTCTAATTTACAAATTGATATATAATCTAATTATATACATAAATATTTTAGAGATCAAGTACATATGTTATAATAAATAATTTATTAATTTCCTTAAAATCTTTAAATTAGTCAACCGGGTATATTTAAATAGACGGAATTGCTATATGGTCATAAGGAAAAGATAACCTAAAAGTCCAATAACAACATAAAAGCATATGATGACAAATTTCACTGCAAAAAATGGAAACAAGTTTATATTTTTCATTTATATTTAATTCTTTGGTAATTAAGTCTCTTTGTTGGGACCATACAGTAATTCTCCTGTTAAAATATGTTTAGTATATTTTTTAAAAAAATATATTAAATAATGTTATTGATATATATTTTCAATCCAAAGTTGTTAAAATTAAAGCAGGACGACGAAAATCTGTGTGTCTGTGTGACGAATTCAAACACAAGCATTAAAGTTTGCAGTCAATGCGTATGGATTTTTTTTTTTTTGAGGAAAAACAAATTGATGTCATTAAAATACATATCCTACAAGTTATATGAGTTAAAATTAAAAAGAAATAAATTACATAACCTATTAAAGGAAATTAAATCAACTACATTAGTAGTGACAAAGTTAAAAAAATTTAGAAGGGAGAATATATCTTATTGAACTATTCTTGATTGAGATGAAGAAATCCATTTAAGGTCTATAAGCTTAACATTGACTTTTTCCAATATTGAAACTCCACAAGTCATTCATCAAAAGCCCTAAATTACGTACACAACATAAAAGAGCACGTTTCAAGTTAACTACGTAAAATTGCTAATTGTGGCATAAAACTTAACATAATATTCATTTAATTACTACCATAAAACGGCATTATGATAGATCTTGTTTTCAAAATTATTGAAGTGATGGTGATAGATATTTCTTAATATTTAAAATGAACAATTAATTAACCCCGTACAAATAATTTCATTTATGACGAACAAATTATTTTTTCGATCCTTGGGTGCGTTTTCCATTTTTAAAATTATTCTCACCTTTTGATTCTTAATGTTCTGTTTTGATCTATGAAGAACTTAAAATAAGAGTTTTTGTGCTCTATGATATAAAATCGAAACAAGCTATAAAACAAAGGCAACCAATAGTATTTCAGAGAAGCCCATTCGATGCCTACTATAATGCTGGGCCCCCAGTCCAATTGTCAATGGGCCCTTCATTCCAGTGATACACATTGTCATGCCCCAAAAGAGCTACTATTGTCATGCCCCAAAAGAGCTACTATTGGAACCAATGGGCGCTCGGTCGAGATGGTAAGGTCTACGGCCGGCACCCCTCAGGACGAGGTTTTGAATCCTGGGGTGGTGACAGACGCGATAATTAACGCAACCTCAAAGAGGTTGTCCCATCGGTACCGCTCTACCCCCGCAAGGGCTCCTCGGGTGTGATCCGGATTAGTCAGTTGCCTCGGGTTACCTGGTCCAGTTAGAAGTCCAGGGATCCAGTAAAGGGCGCCGGATACCGGGTGGTTTATAACAAAAAAAAAAAAAAAGAGCTACTATTGGAAAAGTTTGATTTTGCTCTAATTATATGGAATGTAAAAGGCGAACAAGGGATTAACGGGATTAGGTTTAGTAGAAGGGGCTAATTCTTTATAATATAATGAATCAATATTTGAATTTTCGCCAATAGAAGTGTTCATATTTGACACCGGACAGTGATTCTAACATAATTTTTCTAATAAGAGAAAACATGGGTTTTAACAAGAAAAAAAGTAAACAAATGAGTTGGTTCTAATTAACCAACAGCTTGTTGGCTCAAACTCTTATCTTTATAAATGAGTTGTGTCACAATAAATCTCAAGATCGCATCCAGATCTCATGATAGAGTAGAGCTAAAGCAGAATTACCGAGCCACAATAGTCACAGTATAAAATGCAGAAACCCCCCGCAGTTGGTTAACTAATATAGGTAGAGTACCTTTAACTTTTCTTCAGATAACCTAGTTGTTAATTTAGGCCAAATTCAGTTCTGTTTGGTCAAAAAAGGAAAGTAAGAGTTAGTAGAGTTTAGTGCTATAAATCTTGGACAAGACGCATTCAGACAAGTTAAGTATGAGACGATAATGCAAGAGAAAGAGAAAAAGTTGACCTCAAGCAATAGATGAATAGACTGGGTACCAAAAAATAAACAAAAGTTAAAAATGTCATTATTGGATTTACGTTTTAACTTTAGTTTGAGTTAAAGTCAATTTGTGAGTGGGCCCAGTGAAAACAATTATTGGCTTTATCTTTCTAGAAAACAATAAAGACACTGATGATAGATAATGGTAGGTCACCCTAATATGTTACAAATTAAAGAGACGTCTCCTTCAAAAGCATTTTCCGTTTCTGTCATGCCCAGAAATATATCTAACCATCAAAGAAATTATATAAGTTCACCAAATATTTAGTTCTTTTTTCTACATTTTAAACTGCAGTATTCAGAGGAAGAAAATTTAATACAAACATGACAGAAATTCTTAGTTTGGTTCACTGTTGATTAAAACCACGCACAGTGATTACTGGTTAGCAACAAGAAAAAACATGGAAAGAGGTTCCCTTATCAAGAGCACAAAATGTTTCTTCAACACAATACATTAACAAGCAGAACACCAATAAATATGCATAATTAAAAACTTAATAATAATATAATTATAGTCATCATCATCAATATCATACATACAGAGATGAAATTACTATTCCAGAGCCCTTCTTTCAAGAATCATCAACGATTCAAAACGTATTTTCTCACGCCTGGGATGTGAATGTTGGATATGTATTGCTCCCAATTTATGCTTTCCACATCAAATCCAAACTTCTCCTTCTCTTCAGCTGACATTTCTTCATATAACCCCTGGGTATTGCTATTATCAAACCTAGACAAAAAAAAAACCCAGCCATGTGCACTCCATACTCAATTCTACCAAGCGTGTATACACACACACACACACACAATTTTTCTCTACATACTAAATACTGTTTTGTGAAAGTTATGAAAGTTGGAAGCTAAATTGGTGAGTAGGCTTTTCTCCAACATTACTTGTCCAATATAAAATTATTATATGAATTATCATTCTTCTTAATTTATAACTTTTATAATAGGGAAAATCACTATAAAACCCAAGTAAGGAATGTAATTATTATTAAAAAGTCCTATAAGTGAGCAGCTATAGACCTCTTTTTTTTTTTCTATGCCAAAATTTGTTATTGCTTACTTCGCACTTGTATCAATTATTAGTGATAACATTCCTTTTCTGTGGCCTCCTAATTCTCTCTATATAATGCACAGAGTCAAAGATAGCATTGGATAATGTGCGCTATTGCTTTTCATTATGAGCCCTTTCAAAATCGTTCTGCACTTGTATATATATACATATGGAATATAGACGTATCTGAGAAGTTTGCTTACCTCGCTTTATAAAGTACGTATGGCTCGTAGACCTTAGCCAAGTCAATATAAAACTGAACTTTCATTGTGGACTTCTTTTGTTGGGCTTTATGGAGATTAGGTTCAAGCCTTTTTTGTGCATGCAACAATCCGTCTTGCCTTGCCATCTCCATTGAAATGTAAGAAGAGAAGTCATCTAAAGTGTCGAAGAATTTCATCTTCTGAATCAAACTATGGTCCCTATTTGAGGACCGTACCAATGGAAAAGAGTTGAAATGGCTACGAGCATAATCAAACACATCTTCAAATCTAATTGGGTTTGCCACAGAAGATCCGATGTGGTAGACATTTAATTCTGGTCTTGCGGCTGCACCATGCTTTGCAATTGCTGCCATTGTGGCGTTCACAACCATGTCTACTGGAATCTGCATGCATTCCACCGAATCATTAATCTTTTGGCCAAGAATTTATGTAATTATATAT
>QFDD01007619.1:0-13970 GCA_006871305.1 Vachellia collinsii
AGAAATAAATAAATAAAAACATGAATTCAAATGATAAAAGGAAATGCAATTAAAAATAAATAAACTAGAATTTGACTTTGTCTAAGCTCCTAAGATTTTCTCATTCAATAGCGATTCGAAACATCGCTTACGCCTAGAATAAGTCAACAGTGGCCGTTGTCGCCTTGTATCATCAACCAACAATGGACAAGTATATAATCATATCAACCACATTTTAGAATCAAAATTCTCAGTATACTTAGGTCTCTTCTCATAGTAATTTCTGAAAAGAGAATTCAATCTCCCCATGTTCCGCACTAACATAACAACTCATGCCTCATGGCAGAGTTTCTATCTGACAGATGATTTCCAGAAATGCCTCAGCGAAATTATCCAGTCTAAATAACTTTATTCCTGGCATCAACCACCATGACAGTTGGAGAGCTTGGGTTAAGTACAAAATATTCTATGCCGCTGTTACTCAATCTTCCCACCACTAAAGTAGTCGTGGGTTGATTTTTTATGAAATGTTATCAATTACTTAATGAGAGGCTTTTCCCAAAATGGTTATATGATATAACATGGATGGAAACCTTACCATGGCGTCATTAATTGCATAAGTCACACAATAATGCTCCTGGAAATCAATAGTGGACAAAACATGAGATGTGAGTGATTAAGGTATAACAATAATATATAACTCGTCATTAATGACGAGCAAAATTTCTAGGGGATTTGGTGAAAAATTAGACTGGGTCACATACAAAATTTTTCAGGAAATATTTTCTTAAACACTTAAAAATAAAATCATGTTTTCTCTGTTCAATGAGAAACAAACAAGCCCTAAGTGTGTGTCTGGTTGCTACTAAAAGCTGCTTTGTAAAGTTGAAAATTTCTTCATCTTTGTTTAAAAATCAAATTGACATGGATAGCCATGAATGGTAAGTAACTTCAAAGTTTGAAAGCCTAGCAAATTATAGCAAACAAAATCCAGGTACTGTTGGGGCTATTAACAGCAGGAATGAAGTGGAGTTACCTGCATCATATGCCACTCTTCAAATTCATCAAATAGTTCCAGCCGTTCAATCCTATCAATAAAGTACAGTTAATTAGAATAATGTAATTAATATTTGGAAAAAACATATAAGCTTCCATCCCTAAAGATGAAATAAGCAAAGAAAACTAGAGAATCATGGACAGAGTGTCTATTATATGAGGATGTAAAAATTTTACATTCAAACAGACATGGAAGAGCTCCATCATGTATAATAATTACATAATTAGTTTAACTGCGTATAATACCTAATACAGAATAAAATCTTGATGGGATAGATACTAAGGAAAGATACCTCCACAAAGTGGAAGGCAAGGATACTTCCATAAAGGCAGCTAGTTTAGATGCTTTCTTTGACAGAGCAAAGAAGGGCAGCTTCCCTAACCACCTCTTAACAATTTGAATATGAAAAATTAACAACTTAATTGCTTCATCACAATGAAGTATGAATGAGAAAATTTATATAATCAACAGTCCAAAACCCATTAGCTAAAAATTTTAGTCTGGCATAAGGGATAAGTTTCTTATTTGCATTAAAGAACAATCCTCGAGGTTAACACTGCTGCAAGCAACTGATATAATTTTATTTTAGAGGATACGTCCAATTTTATTAACTATTACACATTTAATAAGTAGTTACAAGGAACAATTTGTGAATTTTCAAGTTGAAATGCAAAACATTCCATTGTTTAAGGATCAAAATACCTGCGCCTTTCGTTAGCATCAATGAAGTCACTATACACTCTAAGCATATCCCATGAAACAGCCCTCTGAAACAAACACAGAAAGACAATTATCAATTAATGTAGCATAACCGAATTAACTACATAAAAATTGAAAATTAATGTAAACAAGGAAATATAAATGGAATCATCACACAGATTACATGTAAGAGATGTTGTGCTAGTGGGCAAAAAGGATATTTCTTGGGATAAACAAAAATGGAAAGAAAGATATGAGAGGATGGGCATCATATATTCTCCCCGTGGGAGAACAGCATAGAGAAGAGACAAACATAGATGCCAATTTAATAAATGTTATGTAATTGTATAAAAGGAGGAATTAGTTAGGATTTACTTGGGGTAGTTAGAAGAGATGACCAAGTTAGTAGCTAATGGCTATACACAGATGGCTTAGGGACTAATTGTAATAAGGTTTTTTGTCGATGGAAATTTGACTCCCCTGTGTCTCCTCTCTCTCTCTCTCTCTCTCTCTCTCTCTTGCGCACACACATCTCTTTCTCTGTATCTATTTGTCTCTCTTCTCTATCGCTCTCTCTTTCCGACCAAAATTACAAAGATACATCACAAAAAGTCTCCAATTCCTGTGAATATAACAGGGAGAACTCTGCAAGTCTCCCAATAAGAGATTTTCTGCCATCACGTATGCCATTGATCATCAACTATTAGTAATAATAGTAGATATCTACTAAACTACTATGTTCTCCGGCATTCAAGCTGGAATCCAGATAACACCATTATTATCCTTTAGAAGGTTCTGACACCAATATGTAATCAATCACATCAAATACATAATATATGGTACCAACTAAAGTTAGGAGTGTAAGGACTTCATTTCATTGAAGTGTCAATGTTATACCTGCCATCCTTGGTCCAGAAACAATTTTTCCTTTGCAACTAAATTTGGTGTAGCATATATACCCAAGAGTGCACAGCCTCGACTCTGAAACAAGATAGAAAAGACAAATTACTCCATGGTTCCAATTATATATAGTTGACTTCATCTATATGTTAATTCGTAATAACTGCGTTCATTGGTCATCAAGTAATTTAATGAATAGAATTAGATGAAAAGAAATGAACTATGAAGGACAATATATGCTCTTGAAGGTGAGGATAACTTCCTCCTTGGACATTAACATTTCCAATTGTAACTTCAAATAATTCAAAAGGAAAATCAAATACATAAAACAAAAACAATTTTGATGTCCATACCTCCAAATTTCTAATCATTTGCTGCCCAAAAGCATCATCTGGGTGGATCTGTTAACAAAGAACCATGTAATGCAAAGAAGATCCCTTCCATTAAGCATAAAATACAGGGAAAAAGAAGATGCTGCTGAAAAGACTGTAACCTGCTCATAAAGAAAAAATACTCCAGTCTTGAATGTTTGGGAAGCCCAACCAACAATCGAACGAGTTGAATCTGGATCTAGGTATATCAGAACACATTCTGCAATTATAAAAGTTGGCAGACTGATGACAATGTCAGAACTAAGCAGTGTGGTCTTTCCCTAGTCGCCAAATAAGCAAGGTCCTTTAGAATATACCAGAGCCACATAAACGCATCTACAAATATAATCATATAAAGAATCACAGAATAAATTTTCCTGACACTTGATAAGAAATCTAGTTGTGTGAGGGCGGTGTGATTGTTTCCCCTCTCTTTGCAATCTTCTTTTTAATGACCTCCATGCATTTGCATGGTGGCAGTGTTATAGTTGATATAAAATATGGCTAAGAAGCCGAACTCCGCTTTGATTAAAAAATAAATAAATAAAACTACCATAAGATCCATAAGCTTAATAATGCCCTCATCAAAATAAATGACCATAGATAAAAACTTTTAAGCCAAATCCCAAATTCCCACAAGGTGCTGGAGTCTTTAAAGAAAGTTCAACTTACATACAAATGGAAATGAAAATTCACAGCAGCAGAAGAGAGAGAGAGAGAGAGAGAGAGAGGATTCCCAATAAATACCTTGGATCCATATCAGCAAGAGCTATAATATCATTCAATTTTTCTGTGTCACGCAAATCAACAGGTAGTAGTTTGTAGTGATCACTAAACACTTCTCCTTTCTCTGCAAAGAATGAAATAACACTAGCAGGTGTTCAGATAAAAACTCAAGCCAAATCCCAAATTCCCAATGATAACTATCAGACGAAAACTCAGGTGAAGTTCTCTGGTGCTCGCAAATTGCAATCAGGCACTCTAATAGGAAAACATAATACACCGGAATTCTTTCTTTAAACCTAATCACATGCTTACCCATAAAATTATCCATTAGTCATGTTTTGATTGAAAGGCCAATAAGCAAATACAGAAACCACAACTACGGCTTTCCTCAATTATTTATATATTTCACACTCTAATCCCAGCCCACTCGGCTAGAATAATTGAATAATGGAAAAGTAAACTGAAAAAAGTCACTTTGTGGATAAAAAACAACCCTCCTGCTCCAAATAAAAAAAGTAATGAAAAATAAGATACTGTGGATCTATTTTGGGTGCAATTTAAATGGAATCCCTTTCATAGAAAGACACCAAATTGTTATGCTCCAGCACCATAGGTTACGGTACAGGAATAGAACACCTCTAATGTCAGCACAAGCCATTAGTTATTGCACAAAGCATATGCAGTAATATATCCAACAATGCTTACCTGTGGATATAACTGCAGTTTCTCCAACTTTATCCTTTAACTGACTGCAAGTCTCGATAAGTGCAGCTTTCTTACTAGTTACCTAATTCAAATATACAAAACTACTTTAACCTTGTCTACGAGGATTGTCATTCAGCACATGAAATTCACAAACTAAAAATAAGCCTTTTCTCCTCCATTAATAATTATTTAAATATTCAATCATAACAAATCATTGCTATTTTTAGGCCAACAAATCAGATAGTAAATTTCTTGACAAAGCACCTACTATCAATCTAGCAAAGGACACTATGGGAATAGGAAAAAAGACTGCCTAGGCCAACCAAAACCTTCCAAGGAAAAGCAGATTCAGGTTTTCACCTCCTTAAAGTCAACTTCCACATATAGATCTGGTGCTTTCCCCTCATCCTGCCAATAGAAGGTAGAACCATTTCAATTACAACTATACATGAGCATTTATTACAGATGAGGGAACTAAGCAAGAAGGGTTATGAGTATGACAAATATTTAAATTGATGTTAACAATGCTACTCATATCTAAGCTAGTTCAGACTTCTGTACATCATCCTAAACAAGAGAAAGATATTAGTGCCCATTGGTTGGTGGCATGTCAAGCTGCATATCAAATAATTTTTTACATTTTTGTTTAGACTCCAAGATGACCGCATCTAATAGAAAAATTATATCATGGGACGTTTAGACTAGCTTTTGAACTACCTCTGTTTTAAGCTTACAAAAATTAACGGATTTTTTCCCTGCCCACTTCTACATCACACTACACCAGAAAAAGCACGAATGCACCATTAGTTTATCCCACCTAGTGCATATTTACAAGAGTGCACATAAATAACCATAAATTATTCAAAGCTATCAGAATTAAGATGGGAAACACAGAACAAAAGCAAGAATGAGAGTAAAAAAAATACCAATCATGAATGTTAAGAAGGCCCAAATGGAATTACATGCTTATCTACATCTATACTATGATATAAAAGACAAGCCACTGTTAAAATTCCTCCTCGATAATTCAATATTTGTTAGTAACGAAACAGTGCATCAAATAGCCTATTACTACAATTTAATAGCTGGTAGCAATATGATAGTGATATATTGACTCATTTTAATAAATCTCCTTGTTCATCATCTCAATGTTGCCTACCTTATGACAGACAGTTGCCTTCCAAATTAACTCCAAATATAGCAAAAGGGAAAATAATAAAAGGTTTTGGGACCCAATCAAAAACGCAAATATGCAGTATGGAACTAAATTTCTCCTTCCAATGTTCTATCTAGCTTTTACTATGAAAGATCACAATTTGATAGAAAAGAACACTTTAAAGAAATTTTAGCATGATGTGCTCCTTTTATTTAACCTAATGCAAAATACCTTCTGCTTTAAAAAAAAAAAATCTCCAACTAACAAATCCGACTTTTAGATAATTAGAAAATGACATTTTTTTCAAGCTTAAACAAATGATGTTGTCTCTTAAAGATTGAAGTTGTAAACTCTATGGGACGATAGCTTAGCATCACATGCAAGACGAAAAATTATGTGGAATATGTCATGGCAATACTAATGACAACTCACAGGGTAAACCAGGCACCTGCAACTGAAAATAAGTTGTGTCAAAGCCTGCTCCAAGTGATAATATCTGCTTCTTTACCGGATTGTGTTTATCTGTCTTGTTCTCAACATCAAGAAACTGATAGAGAAGTTTCCGAAAAGCAGCCCAACGGGCAAAGTAACCTTCATACTTACAGATAATAACAGTGATGAGCCAGCTACTAAAGGCTGAGGGATAGTTGAAAGTATACAATTTCAACAATTCAGTTCATTCAAATTAAATCTAACCACGGTTAATAATTGGAGATCGCCTCACTGGTCTTCTGACAAATAAATGAACGTAGTCATCTTTCATGTATCCCTTCTTCACACAGGACCTTCAGACAGTTCAAGAGCTATCATTACTCACCACATATGAATAACTGGTTCAATTATACTCAGAAGAAAAAAGAAGAATAGTAAGATGTTCACCGACAACCACACTAACGGAATATAGACCACTCAAAGAGTCTAAATTCAAAGATAACGGACAAGCTAAACTCAACACTCAAGAAATTATATTCCAGAACAGGAAATATAACACTCCCACCTGAAAAAGATGATTTCCAACTACCCAAACTGCATATCAAAACACAGTTACATCACGAAAATCAAGTAGCTTTGTTCATATTCCCCCATACTGGGGTATAATCTCTAGCAAGTCATTTCATCTATCACGAGTAAAAAAAAAAAATATCAATGGTCCACATACAGAAAATATTCCAAAGACGCATCCGTTACACGGAAAAAGAGAAGAGATTGCAAAACCCAACAAAAAGAAGCAAGGACATGTCACAGAAGGGGGGAGGTGGGAAGAACAAGACTCAAACTTTTTGGTGCAGCAAGCAAAAATTGTAACTTAAACGCCATATTTTTGTCAGAAAAACCCAAATGCACGTTATTCACAACAACCACATTGATACAGTAGAAAAAGAGAAAACAAACAAAGAGCTTCCTTAGCCAATATGCTAACACAAACAAGCAATTCACCAAATACCCACGTTCGATTCTTCTTCACTTTGGTTAAAACCCAAAATGCAAATTGACAGAAACCAAAACCGTAAAAAAGAAAGCAAAACAAAAACTGCTTCATAAGCCAAAACATTAAAAGAAACCAGGATCATATAAAATAGACAATTGCATGATCCTGAATACACAAAAAAATAAATTTTTGCACGGCTTGAATAAAACTGGGAAGCAACTGAAGAAGAGAATGGCGGAACCAAAAAGAGGAATCGAGGGTGTGCGCACAATTTACTGGCGGAAGCATCGTCGTTGGTAGCTTGAACAGCGGCTGTATTGCTATGTGAATCCGCCATCGATTCGTTGGCTTTGTGGAAGAGAATAGATTGAAATTAACGAATCTTTCAGGCTATATAACTCCGGAGAGAATGAAGCACCAAAGGAAAAAGATTATTAGGTTACGCCTGCTATTTGCTATCGATCGGAACAAGTTGATTCTTCTCGTCTTCGATGACGTTTAAAATTTGTTTCACCTTACGCGCTGAAGTGCGCAAAAGAATAAAATTGGGGAATAGGTTAGCAAATCTCCATTATAAAATCTCTTGCCTAAAAAATATTGAAAAAATTAGAAAAAAATCTTCAATTCAAAAATTAATTAGATAAATTTATATATAAGTGTGGATGTCCATAAACATTTTGGATTCTTTTTAGGATTTACTTCATCTAAATGCATAAACTCTATAACCTCTTCTAGCTCTTGAACTTTCACACATTCCACTCCATAACCTCTTTATCTCATGAATGGTTTTTAGAAGCCTTTATTTCTAGCTCAAAGGTTATATATTGTACAATTATGAGAATTCATTTTGTATAACTTATGGTTGAGGATGTAAGCCTATAAATAGAGACCTTATAATACATATTGTAAGAACACACATGAATAAGAATCACTCTCTCCTTTCTCCCCAATTCTCTCTTGTCTTGCTTATCTCTCTTCAATTTTCTTTATTTTTATAAAATGTTATCAACATGATATTCTACTGGATGAGTTCTTAGCATATTGTTGATTCTTGTAGATTTTTATTTGTTGCATAATGACATCTAGATTGTGTGGTATGTAAGGATTTTTTTTCTCAGAGTCACTTTAGCAACTCCCTCTACTTTCTCTTACTGCATATTTGATTTATTTACTCTTGATCAATCTGGGATAATTTGATGAGCCACTGTATGGAATTAGTTGATTCTTTTACCGGATATTTTAAACACCGGATTCCATGGCTATGATTGGATATTGTTGTTATTATTCTATTTTATTTCAATTTTCCTTACAAGTTCTTTGATATTATTAATGTTATTTTAATTTTGGCTTAAAGCCATATTGATCTAATTTTATATTTAAAAAGTATGACCTAAAGTCATATTATTTTAATTCTATGGCCAGAAGTCATATCCATTTTATATCTTGAGATTATATAACCAGAAGTTATATCAAATGACCAGAAGCCATACATCTTTTCCTATCTAACAATATAGCAAGAAGCTATATTCATTTAATTCTTTATTATATGGCCAGAAGCCGTATACTTTTGTTGGATGGTCAGAAACCATATGATTCATTTACCCTGAAGAAAAATGACTAAAAGTTATATAATACTGACTTTTTATTGGCCTGAAACCATAAGATTTTAATTTTTGTTATAATATTTTACTTTATATTATTTTTTTTATCTTTACGAATTTTATTTAATTATCATTCATATTATTATATTTGCATTGTTAAATTTTTTACTATTTTCTATTTTATTCATTGTTATTTATTTATTTTATGTTATTTATTTACTATTATTACAATAAACCAGAAGTTTATTGATTAAGACAAATTTATTGTTGGCATGACTTATTTGATCATCTAAGTCATATATATGATACAACATATATTCAAAAATTATGAACTGACATCTATTGAAGAACCAGAAGATTCTTCATGAGTAGCCAACATATTATATAATTCAAAAGTTATTATGTGCCACTTGTTCTCAATAGAACATTGATCATAAGAAGATCATTAGTTATGATTTGAAATAGATCTCTACATTTCTGGAAATATATTGCACTCATATGGACCCATTCAAATAGCATGTAAACCATACAAGTATTCAATAAATTTAATAAATGTATCTATAAGATAGTTACATGTGTGATTATCATTAGTTTGCAACCTGAAGTTTGCAAAATGATTTGAATAAATAATCACATTGAGTGCACAATTTCCAGATTACATGATCTATAAATCATTTGTTAAAACCTCCATAAATAATTATATTGATACTTATGAGAACAAGATTTTCACTTTAGTGTTTGCATATTTGATTTGATATATTGCAATACTTATACACGTTAAGCCAACAAAATTCTCCCCGTGAAATTGGCTTTTGGTTAGGAGCCAAATATTTTCCATCTCAAAGATTTGAATGTGCAATGTTTGTTCTTATAAATCCACTATAATGCACACAAATGAAAAGTTGAGATAAATGTTAGGCAAGATTCTCCTCTTTGTTTATCTCTAAATAAAACAAAATGGTGTTTCTAAAAGGGAACAAATAGGTTTATGAGACTTGTACCGCATTATTGGTTAATTGTCATTTGACAAAAGTTTTTCCATATGAGGGGAAGAAATTGAGTAGTTGAAAAAGAAAACATATTGAATGCATTGTTAATATCAAATGTTGATCCTCAAAAATAATAGTATGAACCAGAAGTTCATCGAATATTGCATTCATGATATATAGCAAAATATATGTCATATTCAATTACTGACCTAAACGAGAATTACTAATCCAGTTAAAAATGCTCCAATTAATATAAATAAGAATGAGACATGCCTGAAGCATGTAAAATCAGTAGGTTCCAAATATAATATTTTGAATAAAGATGAGCATATTATTAAAATGATCATATTGATGAGGTTGGCACTGCATAAGAGGCCAAGACATAACTAATTGCAAAAATCTCAAGAGAGGTTCAGGTACCTGAAAAGTAATATTGAGATTTTGATAAGTTATGTTGCAATGAGAAAAATGGATCCGAAAAAATAAAGTTGTCGACAACAGTTTTGATAATAATATCACGTAATCAAATGAGGATCTTCTACATAAATCTGTCGTACAAAGTAGATAGAAAAGTGATTGGCCAAGATGAAAAGGAAAAGGAAAAGACGCAATGAAAATACGATTATGCTATTTCGATGTGAGAATTATGGACCTACAGTCCAAACACATGAAATACAAATCTATTATATGATATGTGAACATTTATGTGAAAACAAAGATTTTCACAATGATATGATGATATATAAGGTATATTATTTTGTGGTGGATGAAAAATAATTACTAGTCTGGCATAATATATGAAAAATTTACTTCTATTGAATATTGTTAAAGTGTATGCATATGGCTTATTGGACAGTGAAATGTGTATCAGAATGCTTAAAGGAGTATATAACGTCGAAGCATGTCTGAGAAAATCATTCAATATATAAAATGTTATGTGGATTAAAGATTTTGAGTATATATATTTAATTGAAAAATGTATAGAATAAATCAATATATCTAGAAGATATGATTGAGAAATACATTTTAACATATAATTTGATGACAGTGCATCTATGTAGTTCAAATGAAAAGAAGAGTACACAATATATCTATGTACTTGAAAAATCATCGATAACAATCACTTTTTTAATTAGTGATATTACCGTCAGAGAGTGATATTGTCATCAAGGGGAGTAAAAGTAATGTTATCAGGGGAAGTGAAAATTATGCTGTACTCTTTTCCTTAACCAAGGTTTTGTCCCACATGGTTTTCCTGGTAAGGTTTTTAACGAGGCAGCTTCAATATATATTGTGTATTCTTTTTCCTTCACTAGGTTTTTGTCCCACTGGGTTTTTCCTAGTAAGATTTTAATGAGACACAATATTTGTTTACGAACATCCAAAGGGGAGTGTTATAAATTTATATATAAGTGTGGATGTCCATAAACACTTTAGATTCCTTTTAGGATTTACTTCATCTAAATACCTAAACTCTATAACCTCTTCTAACTCTTGAACTTCCACACATTCCACTCCATAACCCCTTTATCTCATGAATGGTTTTTAGGAGCCTTTATTTCCTAGCTCAAATGTTACATATTGTACAATTATGAGAATTCATTTTGTGTAACTTATGGTTGAGGATGTAAGCCTATAAATAGAGGCCTTGTAATACATATTGTAAGAACACACATGAATAAGAATCACTCTCTCATTTCTCCCCAATTCTCTCTTGTCTTGCTCATCTTTCGTTTATTTCTTTCATCATATAGCAGAGAATGAGATATGCTCAATTATATATGTAAAACTTTAATTACACATAACTTAAAAGCTCAATTGCATGTGTTTAGAATGTTTCATTTTATAATTAATTTATTAATGGGGACGAACTTTTCCTTAAATCTTCCAAAAATATTTGACATGTATTTAAGAACTATGGTAATTTTCAATATCCCTTCAACCGATCTTTAATAATGTACAAAGTGAAAAACATTTGGACATAACTAAAAATATGTTAGGCAGTTAAAAAAGAGCTATATCTTTTGAAAATAATTTATATCAAATTAAAGTTTAGAAACTAAGTTACAGTTCAGTTAAAATTATAAGAATTAAATTGCTTCAACTTAAAATTTATGCAAAAATTACAATGGAATCAAAATTATAAAGATTAAAAAATTATTTTTTACGTTTAATGGTTGCTTCTTCCATGTCCTTTTTAACATATGTGGATCTATATTTCTACTGCTCCATTCTAAACATGTATTACTTACACTATATAATGTTTGCTATAGTAGGCATGGATTCCCTGTCTAGGTTATTTTTTTTAAAAAAACTGTAAAATGAAAAAAAAAAAGATGTGAGATCCATAACTTTCTCCAAAAAATTTCTGCCACCCTCATGCCTCGCATCTGCTCAAACTTGGTTCAAAACCATGTTATCATTGGTTCATTTTGTATTAATGTTAGAAAAGCACGTTCATGTAAGTCGAGATAAAGCTCATCTTATATATTTATCTTCTAAATTATAAATTGCATTGTAAAAGTAACTTCTACTACTAATTAAAATGGGCATATTATCATCTAAGTAATCAGGTAATTAAGAAAAAAACAAGTGGTTTCGAACCCTAATTCCCAGTTAAAACCAAAGCTAACACATCCTCACTCACAATCATATTTGTCACTATCCTTTTGATTACACAAACTACAAAGTTTTGATACTAGTGGAGGAAGCCAAGCCATCATGGGCTTAAATATTTAGAGAAGAATGATGCTTATTTGGTCATATTTATAAGTTATTTTAACATGTTTTATACATATCAAGAAAAATCTTAAATCACGTTAATTATGCTTTAAAATTCAACAACTTTTTAATTTTATCAACTTTTAATATACACTATAATACATGATAGCAAAGTCAACATATAATAAATGATGAATAAAATTGTACATTTCTATAAATTTTTTTTAATAATATTACTTATAAATAGGATAAAAAAGTTCTTTCTCTCGGCCTTGTAAATACGACCAGATGAGTAAATAGGTGTCAAAATATTGACTCTACAGCCAAATAAAACAACTAGAAAATTACTTTACTTTTATCATAAATATAATGATTTGATCAACTTTATCTCCTCAATTTATAATTTTCTTTCTAAAGTATTACTATTGATTACATAAAGTAAGACAGTTTTCATCAAATGATGGTTATAATACATATAGCTAAATGGTAGTAGTATTTTAGAAAAGTAAATGCATATTTATCACAAGTAGTCAACTTAATTAAAATTTTAATATATACAATTACTTATCTAATTCTTATACTAATGATATGAGATTGTATCGATTAAACAATAGTTAGCTCTTCTACAAAATTTTCTGGAAAATAAATTACAAATACGGATTTAAACTGTGAAATAGGTAATTAAATTTTAAATATGCTTCATAATCCTAAATATAAAATCTCATTTGCATTGAGGGAGTAATTTTTAGTTCACCTCTGAAATTTCTAATAAATCAATACTTACAAATTATTTTTCAGAAAATTTTATCTTAGGACCTAGCTGTCATTGATGAATTATGAAAAATAAATTGTAAATTGGTGATAATATTTTTTTTTCTAACTAATTTGTTGACAGCTGATTTTGTGGTTTTCCCGATTTTCCCTCTATTCTTTTGCACGCAGCCACGCATGTAGCATTTGTCTTTGAACGCAATTCGGAGCATTTTTTGTGATGATATCTTTTTTAAGATGTCACAATGATTTTTTTTTCTTTCTACAAATGTTGATGATAAAAAAAGCCTATCTAACTAAAAAGTTTATTTCACAAACAAAAGTTGGGAAACAAATCCTTAACCATTAACTCAAGAAAAGAGTTCCCATCACACTCTTATAGTAATATATATTAGTAATTCAGTATAAGCGAATAATTGGAGAATAATTTTTATCTTAAAATGAAATCCACTCCAAATGATTTTGTTACATATAATAAATATCATTTCATTTAACCCTTTTTATAAAAGTTAGTGACGGGTTGAGTTAGGTCCAAAACATAAAATTTAAATTCTTTTATCATTTTCTCCCAAACTACAAGTTACCCAACTTATAAATCATCGGATAGAGATATTTTAACTATATCATGTCATATTATTTATCAATTTATTTTATTTTTAATCAGTATAAATTATAAATTAGTTAAATAACACTTATGTTGAAGAGAGGGCTGGGTGGTGGGAGTACATATTCTTAAGCTTAGGTCTTTTTATAATAATTACACATTTAGAAGTACTTTTGATTCTAAGCTCAGGTCTTTTTATAATAATTACACATTTAGAAGTACTTTTGATTCTAAGCTCAGGTCTTTTTATAATAATTACACA
>QFDD01007620.1:0-13088 GCA_006871305.1 Vachellia collinsii
CTTAGAGTTTCATTAGAACTCGAGTTTCATGATATCAAACTCGAGTTTCGAATGACAAACTTCTTTTAAACTCAAAACTTCCAATGCAACTCGAGTTTCATATAAAAGTTATGTTTTGAAACTCTTATAACTTGAAGTTTCATGAAGAAAAACTCGAGTTTCAAAGGATAAAAACGCTGTAATACAAAACTATCAAGAGAACTCGAGTTACAATGAAAGTTATGACTTGAAAACCTTCAAAACTTGAAGTTTTGACAAATGAAACTCGAGTCTCGAAGAGCACGAAACGTTTTAGCTTACTGGAACTCCTGGAAACCCGAGTTATGAGCTTTACAACTCAAGTTTTATCAAAACTCTTATTCAAACTCGAGTTTCAACAAAAGTTATGAGATTTTTCTCTTTGAAAATTCTTCTATAACTTGAGTTTTGAGGAGACAAAACTCGAGTTCCATCTTCTGACAGTTACGCAGTGTGTCAGCGACTTTAAACTAATTCTAAAATCTTTCCTTTTTCCTGCAACGATTATTTGAATCATACCAACCATCATAAATGCTTATCTGACTTATTTATTAACAGGGAATGAAGTCCAGATTGCCTAAACAAAAAGAGATTCAACGGACAAAATCTCAGAACTTCATTCTACCTACTGTCAGAGAGTTGCAGACGCATTCAATGCGAGAAGGTGAACGACGAATGGCGAGTCTAACGGAAACTTAAATGTCTCTAACGGACATTTAATACTCCTCACCTATAAAAGGAGATTCATTCAAGTCACCGGGAGACAGAGAACACATATACGAGAATTCGAATTTATTACGCTTCACGTTCATACTCTGTTTTTCATATTCTTATTAAAGAGCTTCAGTGTTCCTCATTAAATTCTCATAAAGGAGAATATACTTGCTCATTTATTGTTTTAAGAGATTTCACCAAGGTTGGAGAACCTTGGGTTGGTTTAGACACGAGCAAAAGTGTCTGGGGGTTAGATTGAGTTAAGAAGGGGGAGAGACCTTCTTGTGTTTGATTGTAATCTTGTTAAGATTAGTGGATTGAGAAAAGCTCAGAGGGATCTGAGGACTGGACGTAGGTCAAGAGGACCAAACCAGGATAAACTTCTGTGTCGCTTTCCTTCTTACTCTGCTTTAGCATTCATCGTTTGCAAAAATTTTATTAGATCAATTCACCCCCCCTCTTGGTCAAATCCGATCCTAACAAGGGCGACTTCAGTACAATTTCAAACTCGCCCTCCTCAAGACTGATTTTAAGTGCAGCATATGGGTAAATAGTTTACACAGTGTAGCATTTCGGTAATTAATATTACTGTTTGCAGCGTACGGAGAAAAAAACCGCAAACAACAAGAACACAGAGAGAGGTCGTGAGGTGGAGAAGAGGAAGGAAAGGAGAAATTTCAAGCCTAAAATTCAAGGTAAGAGTGGATCCATGTATGAAATCCCTTATATTTCATGATTTCTACCACTTCTCTTCCATTTGTTTGGTTTTATTTGGTTGAATATGGAGAATTTGCTGCTGTGAAGGTTAGGTTTTTGAGAGAGAAAATGAGAAAGAGTGAGATTTAGAAGCAATAGATGCTAGAAATCAACTCTATGGATGAGTAACCTATTGGTAGTTTGTTTGAGTTGATTTGAGCTTGTATAAAATTTTTGGTATAAAATCAATGTTCATTACTGCTGGCTGGCACTGTTCATGCAAGAAAAGGAATGATTTTGTGATGTTTAATGATGGAAAAATTGTCAAAGAATGTAATTATGCATGTATGTGAAGGTAGAAGTTGAAAAATCAAATTTTTCCCAATTTTTGGAAAAGTTTCGTGCTGTAAGAGAAGTGATAGAAGGAGAGTGATTTTGATGATTCCAATGAATTTAGAAGGAAAAATTGTGTAGGGTAAAAGTGAGGAAACAATTTTGGAAGTATTGGAATCAATTTTGGCAAAGTTAAGGGCTTTAGGACCCTTAAAGTTCGAGAGAGGTTTTAGTGAGGTTTTGAATGTTATAATGCATAGTTCATGGCTTATCATTGATGCCAAATGCATTATGATATGTGTAAGAAGTTAATTTGCAAAGGGAAGTTTTCAATGAGTAAGAAGGAAGTCACCAAAGTCAAATGAAAAGTTAATGATTTAAGGTAGTAAAGTTACTAACTTTTACATTAATATTGTCATTGATTGTTGCTTATTTATTATGCTATTTTGCATGCTATTTATATGCTATGTGAACATGTGAAGTTGTATTTATGACATGACATGACATGCCTATATGCAAAGTGTTTTCAAAGTGCATAATAAAATGTTCATGCATAGCTAGATAGAAAATAAATGATAATCATACATGTTAATGTATATATTAGTGACTTTTGCTATTGAGATTCCAAGAATCTCATTCTCCCCAAAAACATAACCTTCTAGGTCAAATCTCAAGCAAAGTCAAGCAAGGAGATGAAGACTTAAGGTAGGAGATATAATTCCAAAATGTCATAAAATGCATGAATGAGAAGTTTTAAGTTGTGAATGTTATATTATGTTGAATGTAGAATTATTGTACGGTAAACATCTACCTTCCTAGTATGGATAATGACAAGGGGTTATTTTGGAAATGTTTATTAGTATGTTAATTGGAAGCATGCATGCAAAGCTAAGAATTTGGAAAGGTTAAAGGTAGAAAAAGGGTCCAACACCCTTACCAAAATTCTAACTTGAGGCTATAGGGAAGAATAGTAAACGAAGTCAAATTGATCTGAAATTTTTCAAAAAAATAGTGTACATGTCAAGCTGTAAAATGAGTCAAACTTTGCTTGATTTGGATTCTTGTTCTGAAAGTTATAATTGTCCAAAAGTAGAAGAAAAATCTGAAAAATTGAAAAATAACCAAATGAACAATGCTTTTTCACGAATTATTCTGTAATAATTGGTCAATAAATTGGATAAATGGATATTTTTTCCATGTAGGGAACTTAACAAGCTCCATTTAGAGACTTGAGCCACTTAATATTGATTTTTCTATAATTAGTTATGAATTTTTAAAGTTGACCAAAATTTTAGTGAATAGTAACTCGGTCCGAAATTTTATAATTCATTTCTATGGCCATTCTAATGATTCTAAAGGTCTCTAAATGATTCATAATTGGTCTCTAATATAGAACGAAGTAAGCTAAGGAAAGCACTACACTCCATCTTTTGAGAATGTTGTTCATCTATCCACTTCTCTTTTTCTTTAATTAAGCTTGGTGAATTTGTCAAGCATATCAGCAGCTTGCTTGAAGGATGAGAAAATTCTTTGTATTTCTTTATGAAGAGACTCTATTTTGCCTCTAACAAGGCCATGAGAGGAAGGTTCTTCTTCAGAAAAATGGGCGGACAAGAAGCTGAGTGCATTCTCAAGGCGATGAGCGTGTTCTTCAAAGTAGCTATCTGACGGAGATCCATTCCCAAAGTGGATTCTATGTCAGCAAAGTCCTTAACCACCTTGTCATCTTCAGAAGCAGCAGCTTTGGAAATACAAGACAGGCCAACTTCCAACTCAGAGCCATCCCTCATTGTCCAAAATAGTCTAATAAGACCATCATCAATGGACGTCTCTCTTTGATTGACCATAATTTGACCCTAAAGTAAAAGTAATGAAGGATTAATTTTACCACTTGAATATTGTAGGCTCTACTACATATGGGTACTAGTTGATTATCATATTGTTCCTTTCTAGCATTAATATATGCCAGTTCTAAAGGATAAAATTACAACCCCAAAATGATGCACTAAGAAGAAGGCTTACATGTGGAGAATAATCAGCAATAGTGGAGTTTCCTGATTCCATTTCTACGGGAGCAACTGAAGTTGGTATTTGAGGCTTTTTTGGAGAAGACGTAACCTAAGAGAATAGAAATAGAAAAATTAATCTGAATGAAAATTAATAATGAGTATATATAGTGCAAATATATTAAAAACATACTTTCAGGTGGAGAGAGGTCATTCGAACAATAGATGATGGGAATCGTCAAATACCATGTCTCGTGATGTCTCTTTGGAAGAACATTCATTGGTAGGTTTTTCTTCTTCAAATGTTTGAGGAGCTTCATTGGAGCTTCTACTTTCTTCAAGTGCTTCTTGATCATCCATTGATTCCTTTCCACGTAGCTCCTAATAAAATAAAAGGATGAATGAACAGCCGGACATGAATTTAAAGCCAAAATGAATGCAGCAAGCTAAGCTTACCTTAGAAGGAGTTGATGAACCTGTTTTGTCATATTTCTCTAATGAAGGACCTTCTCCAAAAGTTGGTTTGAGATTCTGCACAATACCAAATGATATATGTAAGCTTAATATTTCTATCACACTACCATATTACCTTAGGTCCTTAATAAAGAATACAACTAATTTTTTTATATTAAATAAGATAATTAACGGATATATTTATTATTTTCCTCAAAACTGAGTTGAAGCTATATAATATAATAATATTCATAAGTACAAGCACTTTAGAATTTATGTTATAAAAAATTAATTTATTTAACTTTTTTCAATCTCTTAAAAGAAGTTAAGTATATCTTATTAAAGATCAATGATCAAAAGTAGTATTGTATATAATATAATCTTTGATTAGCATTTCGGCATAACATATCTCATCTTCTTTATGAACCAAATTATTCGAAATGAACCTAAATAATTAAAAAAGTGGTTGAAGGTTACATCTTTTTATCATAATGTTGTTGTTAATATGTTGATTCATTGTAAATTCACCATTTGGTATGATTTTCTAACTACATCTAATATATAACCATATTGAACACTCGGCTTTATTGTTTCCATAGCAATCTACTACGTCGCGTAAAATTGAATAAGCTAGTGAAAAAGTTAAAATAGTTAAAAGGCATATCATACATCACCATCAGTCCTTGATATAAGCGTCAACCAACTTTTTTTGGGAGATTAAAATAGCTAAATTACTTAATTGAAATATATTTTGAAATATTTATGTAAATTATTATATTATATATCAGTTTACAAGTTAAATAAAATCAATTTAAAAAAATGATAAATATATTAGTTAATTAACTTCCTTAATCTCCAAATAAAAAAAGTCAATCACCTTTTTATATTAAAGATGAGATATAGTATTAGTTGATAATCATATATCATATACTGGAAGACCTTGATATTTTCTTTAGCTTCTTATGTAATTGCTTGACAGATGCATTTCCTTCTTATCCATTTGCAGGATTAGTTTTTTCTTCTCTACTCTATATATGAATAATGCTTCATGCTCGTAAGCAAGCATATAATAATGTCTGTACCGTGGAGTCTTCTTGACTAGCCTCCTTGGGTGCCTCTTCATTCTAAACAATCATATATAAACATGAGAAAAAATTAAATGAGTTGCAATCTCTGATAAACTTTACAAATCTCAATTTAAAAATGGAAAGAGTGATAGATTTATTGACATCACCATGAAGTCTTCTTCATTAACCTGCTCAGGTGCCTCTTCATTCTAAACAATCACAAAACTATAAGAAAAGATTAAATAAGTTGAAGTCTATGATGAACTATACAGATCTCGACTAGAAAATAGAAAAAGTGAGAGATTTATTGACATCACCATGGAGTCTTCTTCTTCATTAACCTCACCAGGTGCCTCTTCATTCTAAACAATCATTAAACATGTAAGAAAAAATGAAATGAGTTGAAATCTTTGATAAACTGTACAAATCTCAGTTCAAAAATAGAAAGAGTCATGGATTTATTGACATCACCGTGGAGTCTTCTTCAGTTGTCTCCTTGGCTGCCTCTTCATTCTAAACAATCACAAAACATATACGAAAATATTAGATGAGTTGAAATCTTTGAGAAACTTTACAAATCTTAGCTCAAAAATAGAAAGAGTTTAGATTTATTGACATCACCGTGGAGTCTTCTTCTTCGGTTACCTCCTTGGATGCCTCTTCATTCTAAACAATCACAAAACATACAAGAAAATATAAATGAATAAAGCAATGAGGTAAAAGGGAAAACATTAGCTAGTTTCTTAAGTCTACATACACATATATATATATATAAAGAAAGATACTATACATACATTTTCAGAATTTGGTGAACCATTATTTTGTTGGTTCATTGTTGAGTCCTTTCCATGATCTTTTTGCTTCTTCAACCTGAACAATAATAGAAAATATATAGTAGATCGTGAGTCTGTATGACTAGAAAAATGTATAATACACTTCGGGCAAAAAAAAGAAAAGAAAAAAGTATAATGCACACAATTTTGCTGGATTTAGAAAATCATTGCTTAGCTTTGATATTGGTAATTGCTATGTTTCTCTCAAGAGAATCCTCCAACTCCACAGAACAATGATATAAAGATAACAGTGATTTGAAGTAATTAATAAAGATTGTAATGTTAATCTAGAAAATAGGAAAAAGTGGTGAATGTATTGCATTTTTACCATATTTAGTAGTGAGGGTATTTTCTTTTATGAAGTACAAGGTGTTCCCAAATCACTTTGGGTTTGAGAGTTGAGATTAATAATTCCTTTCAAGGTTTGAAACACATGTATTAAAGGGTTTTCTTCTCTTACAACAAGTGTGCTCCCTTAAAAGTGAATTTTTATTCTTCTCCTTAAGGGGGTAATGCCCGTTATTGCCTCAACCAACCACTTGTTGTAGTGAAGTAAATTTTTTATCCATGTATTGGGGAATTTGATTTTCCGTTAAGCTTGGTGTAAAAATTGTGATTCAGCCATCTAATTTTCCCCCACTTTCATGTTTCAGTTGATTATGCCATTTTCACAAGTTTGATACTCACCTCAAAATCATGTAGTAGCAGTCACTATCCACAGAAAGCCCACCAAGTTTCATCATATAATCTGCAAAAGTAAAACAACCCCATAATTGTGAGAACAAATTGTATAGTAATTAGTAGTTGTCGTGAATTAGTGAATATCATAGGCAAAGCGGCGCCACTTAGGTGATAAAGAAATAGTTGGACATTGAATTACATGAAGGGTATCCACAGTTTGAAAATCAATTCCTTGACAGATAGTATTAAGAGTCGGTAGGTTCACCAGTCTTATTGCACATAGTTTTGGAAACACATCCTCCATGGCCAGCTTCTTTCCCTCTCCCTGGTTCCATCCGAATAGTTGCAGAAGCTGAGGGGCATCTTATATATTCACATACAAGAGTCTTGGAAACTTACCACATGATGATATAGAGAACAAGCATTTCATGCTTTTGCAGTTCTTCACTACAATTGCACGTAGCTATGGGAAGCATACTTGCTGAGTGGAGCCATGGGATTATTTCTCTTATTCTCTTCAACATCCTCAATAATGCTCACAAGATCTTTATATTCTGTTGGAATATGATGGTCCACCCTTTGTGGATTTGGACCCAAACCCATTTGAAGTGGGGCATAAATGAAAATAGAGGAAGTATGGGTCAATAGAGGTAGTTTACCCTTTATATTTTGAATTTTAAATTATAATAACTACCTACACTATTATACGGGAGTGGGAGTCAGTTTTGGAACACAAGTGTGAAAAACGATAACTCCCCCGATGAAACTCTCAAGTTTTCTCTTTGGAATTCTATTCTTCTCTTTCCTTCTGGTGCATTTGCTGTGCAACGTAATCGGAGTCCGAAATCGGTGCTTCGGCTCTCGTGTGGGCATTCTGTGAGTCAACGGATTCCAGGTACGCCCGAAATCCTACAGTCTGATACCCTAACTTTTCAGTTTTTATAGCGTTCTTGAGGTAGATGCAGAGAAAATAAATTTCAGCGTTTTGCATCCTTGGATGATTAGAAAGGAAAGATTTTGAAAGATCAGGTCCTTGAATTCAGGCGAAAGTGGTTTACTTTTCTGCTCATGAGATAAGTCCTGTGGGTATATACAAATCATCGAGATATATTAGTATTAATGAATTTTAAAGTTGATCAATCATAAATTAATTGCAAAAAAAAAAAAAGGATGGAAAGAGGTTTACCTTTGTCCTTGAGAGATCTTCTTGTCTTTCGAAGTTTCCAAAGGAAGCTGTGGACATCTTTTCAAACTAATATCTTCAAGATAAACTTCCTTCACATAATACCTTTCAGCACAAATGCTAACCATATTTGGTAAGTGATCAAGGTATAGCTTTTTCAAAGCTGACAGATTAAGATCAACCTCAACATTATGATTCTGGCCATCAGCATGACATTTTCCAAACACATACTTCAACTTTTCAGCCTTGGTGATCCCCAAAGATTCTAAATCGTTAAATTCTTTTGAATAAAAAGCTGGGAATATATATTCCAAATGGCTACAGTTAAAGACATGAACCTCCCTTAATTTGAGGAAGATAAAATTAACATTCATAAGATCATGTCCAAGCTTCTCGTCTGTTATAATTTCCTCTAGTGTATTGCAATCTCCAAATTTCGATATTTCAAGCAATTTCAATGATGAGGCAATGGATAGGGTGAAGAGTGTCTTTATCTTTAAACCAAACAATCCATCTATCTGTATACTTCTTAAACTTCTGTAAGAGTATAATGGTGCTGTAAAAAGTAATTGAGTTCCATTGACGACATTATAATCCTCCAATGCCGGTATTCCATACAAACATGTGAATTCTTCTTTCATAAATTGAAAAAGGATGGGACTAATTATGGTAATATTAAAAGAAAATTCTGCTATAAATAAACAAACTATGTGATTCTATGAACATTAATATATTAACAAACAAATTTTCGCATGGGTAACATACAGATAAAGGAAATTAATTCGTTTGCTTAAGAATAATTGCTATTCTCATCACACAATAAGAATTTCAAAATAGCATACTTGGATGATTCATCCAATATTATAAAGAAATATATTCCAACAAAATAGAGTAAGAGATTATTCGTACCTGATTATGGTTCAGTTGAGCAGTCATTGGAGTCGAGGGTGATGTTTAGCTAAGGCAGTTGATTTTGGCCAAAAACAACATAGACAACCCCTTGATGAAGATCTGCTACTTCCATATTCTGCTTTTGCTCTTCGAGATGACTTTTGTACTTCATCAAGACATGGCCAATGGAGATAACACTTTGATGCATATACGCTGATGAAATTTGGTGCTCTTGAAATTTCCACTTCTTCTGGAAATTGAAAGATGGCTTCTTTTTTCATATGGGAAAAATCTATCTCTCCTCTGGATATTGCCCAAATATGTATTTTAGCTTCTTACAATCATTAATCCACATACCTGGTAGCGGAAGGTCATTGCAAAGGCCTATTGGAAATACAAATTCTAATTCAGGACAATCTTGGAGTTCAAGATGTTTCAATTTTGGAAACATTGAATCATGAGTCTTTTGATTTGGATGGTGATCATCCATTCTCTCCTCCACTACATATTTGAAATTGATACATCCCATGATTTTCAATGTTTCTAGCTGCTTTAGACTTTGTGCTGTGGATGGATGAAAAAGGCATGTCACTGAACACTCAAATAATTCTATGGACTTGAGATTACACAGCTGTAGCTTGTCATCGAATAACGTGCCTTCTAGTTTTGGACAAATTGATAAGCGCAGCTTCTTCAATTGCTTGAGAAAGTCAATAGGATAATGACCACAACATATTTCCATGACATTAATGGAACAAAGCTCTAGTTCAACACACTTGGAGAAGATAGCCACATCAGATTGAAGATTCTTTGTACAGATTAGGCATTTTATGTCACGCATATATCCCAAAGAAAGCCGAATTAAGTGATCTTCCATATTGTCATCTACAGATACAATGTCAGGGACAATATTTGTCCATCCTCTGTTATCATAGTAGTCATCTTTTAACTCCAAAACTTCTGCTCTTGAAGATAGGGATTTAAATATTTTATTGGAGAAGTTTACTTTGCAACTTGAATCAAAAAGTCTAGTAGGTACTGAAACATCCAATTGCCAGCGCGGGCCTGCTACATAATACCTTTCTAATTTAGGAAGAATTGTAATTTGAGATTGTGATTCACCGGCACTTTCTTCAATAGAATTTGAAACATAATACAACTCCTCTAATTTCAAGCAACTTCCAATCACTTCAAAAGGGTTATTTCTTTGAATAACACATTTTACCATCTCCAATAGTCTCAACTTTTGCAATTCTGAAATTTTGTTAGGCAGTTCAAAGATTGAACATTTGCCCAATTCAAGACACTCAAGGCTTTTTAACTGTACCAAAAAAGATATATCTCCCAAGTCAAATTCTCGTATGACCAAAGTTCGAACATTTATCAATGACAGTGGTGATGGAAATATCAATGCAGTTAAAGTTACATCTGTTGACCAATTCATTAAAGCCAAAATTCTAAGGTTATCCATCCCTTCAAAGATACCATCTGGAACTTTCATTATTGGAGACTCTGCATGATTTATCCAAGCCAAGAGAACCTCAAGTTTTCCACCACCAAAACAGTTCGGAAAATCACTTATGTTCCAAGAAGAATATTGGATGCCCTCCATTAAAGCTGTGTTAGAATCCATGGCCACTTGAACCTGCTTGTTTCCAATCCGCAAAGCCATTTCTCGAACCAAGTCATGTATTCGTACAGTTTCATTCTGACCGTTTAGTAGTAAACAGGAATCTATGAGCTCATGTTTAATTGGAGTGAAATGGCTTCTAGCTATAGAGTATTTGTTAGCTTCTCCACAAAGCCCAAGACCTATAGCAATTCTTGTTAAGAGTTCTATAGTTATTTCATAATCTTCTGGGAAGAGAGAGCATAAGAGGAAGAGCTGTTTGGCCTTTGGGTTCTTGAGATTATCATAGCTTAATCTCAAAGAATTATAAGCCTCTTTTAAATCTTCATTAACATCATGAATTGGCTCAGGATTCCGCAATCTTTCCAAACCCTCCTTCCATTCTTGAAGAGGCCTAGACTTTAGTGCTCTAGCCACAGCAACAATTGCAACTGGTAATCTACCACACTCCTTCACAATACCTAAAGCCACATCCTTAAAACCATTGGAAGAACTATCTATGCTCATGCCAGCATAAAATAGGAAAAGATCAACGGCATCCTTTTCATTTAAGACCTCAAGTTCAATAGTTTTATCACATTCCATAACTCTACAAATTGTCCAATAACGTGTGGTTAGCAAAATATAACAGTAACCGCCATTGTCAAGACGGCCTAGAGGAATTCCAATATCTCGAAGTTCAAGTTTTTTCCACACATCGTCTAGTATTATTAGTACCTTCTCTCCACCTTCTGACATTCTTTTCCACAATTTCTGCGCTTGTTCAGGATTAGTATCTCCTTCTTTGAAAGAAAAATTTAAGTTCTTTGCAATGTTTTCTCGAATGTCTTTCAAGTTTGCATCCTTTGAGACAACACTGTAGATGACTTTATTAAACACCTTTGATTCTTCAACTTCTTTGCCTCCTTGTATTGCCATTGTAGTTTTTCCTGTTCCCCCCATCCCATATAGTCCAATCATAAACTTTTTATCATCTTTCAAAGCTTCCTTAAGTTCCTCAAATTTCAACTTTCTATGCTTAAAATGCATAAAGTTTCCAACCAGCGCGCGCTGGCACAACCGGAAGGGGGTTGTGTTCCCTTAACCACATGTCCGGGGTTCGATCCCTGGTGGTGGGTATGGAACAAGCGTGCCTGGGAGGGTTCCCCCCATACATTGGGCCTGACAGTAACCCGACGGATTAGTCCTTGGCCTATCGGGCTGGGGGATACCGTTGTGTCTCACCAAAAAAAAATGCATAAAGTTTCCAGAAGAATAGAACTCAATGCCTGGAAGCCCAGTTGAACGCGCAACATGAGGGAAGTTTTCACTTTCTTCCATGAGTTGTTTAATCCTCCGCTTCTTGCCTTTTAAGTCCTTCCCTTGCTTGTACTGCCGAAAGCAATTAGGAACCAAACCAAACCATTTCTTCTTCCCCTTTGTGCATTCTTCTTCTATCAGACCATTGGCTCTATCTAACCATAGTTCAACTTCACTTTCAATCTGAGTCTCATTTCTTTCTTTGGCTTCTTCAATATCTTTAATTATTGTGCTTCTTCTTGCTCTCAAATTTGTCCTTTCCTCTTCGAAGCAGTCAACATAGTTCTTGTAACAACACAAATATTTAAGTTCCTCTATTGCTTTATCGGCCAATGATTTGGCCACATGTGCAGCCACACCGTCTGCAATTGTTGTCATCTAACATACGTGATACAATATATTAGGGACCTATTACACTACTATATATTTATGTTTCGGCTACACATACCATAATTTATCTAGAACGAAAATATTTTTGTTATTAGTGATGCTTGGTAAATTTTAGGGAAAATCCCTAAAAAATGCCACATGGATTAAAAAATTCCGTAAAGATGATGTCAATATGTAAAATAATATATTGGGGAGAAAGCAGGATTGTGGAATTTTAAAATTTGAACGAAAAGACAAAAATGCCCTTTCTCTAATTTCTCTATTTTTCTCCCTCCAAATTTTGAAATTGATTACACTTTTAAAGGGGTTGACAACTCATATAACAATTTTAATAAATTGTGTAATGCCATTGACTATCACTTATGACATGTAAAACACTTGGCGAATTTAAACAGTTAAGTCAAATTTTATGAAATTGATTGACCACACTTTTAAATAGATTGACAAAAATGATTTTAATAAGTTGAGTAATATCATCTACTACAACTAGGGAGAATTCAACAAATTGGATCATATTTTGTGAAATTAACTACACTTTAATTTAAAAGGATTAATGTCATTGACCACTTGATATGTAAAATACTTAGAGAAGTTTAAACAATTAAATCATATTGTATGAAATTAAAAATTGTGAAATGATTTTAACAAATTGCGTAATACTATCCATAAATCCCACATGCCTTTTTTTAAAAAGTAAGGGATAGAATTGTAAAAAACCTATAGTTTGATATCCTCATTTGATCGTTAAGTAGGAATCTGGAATTGTGGTATTGGTGTTACCTTTTTAGAATTTGGCCTTTTTGGAATTTAGAGATTCAAAAGGTGGTTTGCAGGGATTTTCAAATCTACAGTATAATTGGTCATTGTCTTCCCTGGCAAAAAAAAAAAAAAAAA
>QFDD01007622.1:0-10418 GCA_006871305.1 Vachellia collinsii
TATAATTTCTGCATTGTCTAACTAACTCTTTTTCCCCCATTTTATTCCATATAGGTTCCTAAAGGTGTAGAAAACAATAAGGGAAATATTTGCATGGCAAGCACAAGCCCTTTAAATGTATGTGATGCTTACTACCACCAATTTCAAAGAGATTTCTCATTGTTTCTGAGACATCGTGCCAAAGAACTTGTTGAAGGAGGTTGTATGGTTCTTACACTCTTGGGAAGAAGCACTAGTAGCCCACCAAGCAATGAATCTGGCTACATTTTGGAGCTTTTAGCTAAGGCTCTCAATGACATGGTATTCGAGGTACATATATACACATTTTCTAATTTATTTGAGTGTATATAATTGTAAGAGCTAAATTATACGTAACTCTCCTGAACCTGGAACCATATACAAAACTCAATGCTAAACCTCCCTCAGCTTTTAATACATGAGGATAACACCAACTATTAATTATATATCCCCATGAACTTTATTTTTGTGGGCCTACGTTCCACACTACCATTTTTTGACGCTTCCTCTAGCCCAAAATATGGTAAGTCTTATGGAAGGAAAGTGTGGTCCTAAATATAAGAGGTTGATAGAATAATTAATGATTATTTATTTTTGCTTTTACTCCTTGTGAGAGTTTGAGAGGTGATAGATAATAAATGCATATTTGAAAATCAAATTCTTTAATAATGGTAAGATAAGTGAATTTTATCAATTTAAGACATATTAAATAACCGAACCAACATTTCTTGATTCATGTGAATTAATTAATAACATGTTATATTTTGGACTAACACGAGTATATAGACCACCCCCTTTAAGCTTTGTGTGGATAAGTGGTGCACAAATAAAAGTAACAGTTTAGGGGTTCATTGTAAAGTTTTAACGATTAATGAGGTTATCTGTGAATCGTGTGAAGTTGAGGTGGGTTACATATGATTTAACTATTCTTAAGCATACAAATTTCTTCAAATAAGATAAAAGAATTTATCTTGGTGAGTACTGGTGTAGGGAATCATAAAACAAGATCAGATAGACTCATTCAACATGCCTGTCTACTTCCCATCCCCATCTGAATTGGAGTTAGAGATTGAGAAAGAAGGATCATTCACTTTGAATCACTTGGAGGCATTTGAAGTAAGTTGGAAGGCTGCTTGCGGTGAAGAAGACAATGATAAGAGTGATGGATACAAAATTGCACAATTAATGAGAGCTGTGATTGAACCTCTTCTTGTGAGCCACTTTGGAGAATCTATCATTGAAGATATTTTTCATCGTTACCAACATAAATTAGCTGATTGTATGGCTAAGGAAGAAAAAGCTATTAAGCTCAATCTCACTATATCTTTGACCAAATCAACTTGAAGCAACCAGCGTTTACATTTTTCTTCAATATGTGCGTGTATTTTGGAGATCCATATGTGGGTAATGCATATATTATCTGCCAGCCTTCTTGTTTCATTTTAATAATCTTGCCTTTAAGCAATGTTGTATCCTTATAATTTGTGATGACTATAGTGCCAGGAGATTTTTCTATGTGCAGATCAATGTATGATTCTGGATAAAGACGCACAAAAAATGACACACACACACACACACGCTCTCTCTCTCTCTCTCTCTCATTTTTTTCTTTTTCAAGAAAGGGTTAAAACCTCCAATGCTATGATAAAAAAGGTTCTAGAAAAAGGATAAGGGTACAAAAAAAAATACTAATGTACAATATATACCATAGGCACTTTTAGTAAAAGACCTCATGGTTCCATATTCTTGTGAAGTACATTCCAAACCTGTCCAACTTAGTCTCAAGAATTTGCGTGCAATGCACTTTATATGCCCCATTCCTCTTGAAGTGTTTGTCCTTTGGTTCTTTACAAGTAATAAGGGAATTTTTGTTGGTAGTGGGCTTATTCCATGTGTTAGTCACCTATTTGTTAGTGAGTTTATTCCACTTGTAAATCACATGACTTTTGTTGTTCGAGCTATTCTGCTTATAAACCACTCAACTTTTGTTGTCAGTGAGATTTCACTTGTCAATCACCTGATTTTTATTGTTTGTGAACTTATTCTACTTGTTAATCACTTTACTCAAGGGAGATAATCTATATGTATAGGGTACTAACATATATATTTTTTTTAATACTTAATAGCATATATAATCTCCCTAAGAATTGCCAAACTCTGTATTTTTCATTTAGCCTTTTACTTACCCCTTTATCTTATTTTTTTCACTTATTTTCTTTCTTGGAAATTCTTCTCTTATACTCATGAGCCAAGATGGCTCCTCCTTCAAGCTCTTCTTCTCCTTCACCGTCTTTCTCTTCTCTTCATCCCCCCATTGGGCCGATCCTTCTCTGTTTTGTTTTCCAGAATGCAAATGGGAAGAGGTCAAGTAACTGGTTGAGAATCTTTTTACAAGACACACACATGTATTTTCTTATTGAAAATAATTCTATTTAAGATATTGTTAAACATTAAAAGTGTATACTTCTTTTAACAAAAAATTTTAGCTTTACTTCATCAGGTTGTAGTGACTAACCCTTGACAACACATATGGTTGAGTTTTAGAAGGGGTAGGAGATTATATTCAGTGTTTTTTTTTGGGTACGTAAGAGGCTCAAAGGCCTAAATGAGTAACATAAAGACTAAGGGGGAATAGATCCCAATGACTCGCTTAACACCAGATTCCTCAGATGATGAAGACAATTGTCACAAAAGGATGATCGCATCAATCCTTCCTTCGCCAGTGCGTCAGCTAACTTGTTCTGATTTCTTGAAATATGCACAACGATTCAACTCCCAGGCTTTGAGGAGGAATTGCCTTAGCTAAAGATGCAACAAGCTGCATGTATCTGATACTGTATTTGCCAGCACCATATCAACAAGCCATTTGGAATCAGACTCAAGTATCACTTGTCTTAGTCCTAGGTCCCAGGCCATTGTCAAACCACGCAGAATAGCCAACCGTTCAGACTCAAGCACGCTAGCCGGTCCAAAAACTTGTGATAAACCCGCCACCCATTCTTCCATATTCAGTGTTTTCTTTTATCATAACGATAAAGAATGATGATATAAGCTTGTGTTTATTTTTCTTACCTATTGGCCCAATAGCTTAGTAACATGACACTTGATCATCTCTTTGGTCATGGGTGATACGTTGTGGGCATCAAGAATTGGGCCTAATCCTAGCCTAAATCCATTTTAGGGTTGGGCATCAACAATTTTTTTGTTACAGCTACATATATATCTTGCTTCACCCATCAGATTATTTCTGTGTACCAAAAAAAAACAGAGGTATAAGAATATTCACAAAAGTAACTACAACACATGGACAGAAAAAGTACTTTCTTTAACAAAGCCCACAAGAGAGGAAGCCATAAGCTACTTTTTATAGAGAAAAACTCCCTCGAATCTTAGGGTAAGCTTCCCCAGATGAGGTTTGCCAATAAAAAAATGCACATTTTTTTTTTTTTTTGAAAAGTAACCTTTTAGACCTTATAACTTTGCATGAGGTCTAAAGTGACACTTTTTTTTTTGAAAGGTGACTTTTTAGACTGTTTGTATTATGCATGAGGTATAAAAAGTGATTTTTAAGATTAGTTTTGCATACGCTCTAAAAAGTATTTAACTTTCTAAATCTTTTTTATTTAAATCTCTTTAACATGTGATTTAAAAGGTCATTTTTAAGCTGTCTGAAAAACCTTTTCTCTACTAATATCTTTTAGACCAAACTCAATGTTTGTGACTTTTGAACTAATGGAAATTGGGGAGATGATAGGTAGAGACCCAAAACCATGCATGAATCTCCAGAACATATCATCTTTTTGAACCACCTGGATCCCAAGCAACAATTTTAACATCTTCAAGCCTCTTGAATCCTTCGTTGGCAAAAAAAAAAAAAAAATCTCTTGAATCCTTCAAGCAAAACCTAAGTGATTAATGCTCTACTTCATTGGGGTTCCCAACTCTTCATGGAAAAACTCTTCCTACTAGTTTATTGCATTTTGTTCATTGGTTATGTCACGCGAGTATGTAAGGGTCAAGTAATTCATTAATGAAAGCCGACCTTCTTAGTGATAGGAATAGTCGTTCTTTCAGTTTAATCATGTCTTATCCATTGAGCCTTTTAGAGGATTTTTGAACGAAGTACCATATTGAGTCCCACCATTCCCTCTCATCTTTGGCCTTCCATTTTAACTCACCAGGAGTCTTGTTCTTCAAGCCAAGAGAGAAATAATAGGATATGTGATAATGGGTAATTAGAATTGTTAGATATTTTGGATATTAAAAATTATTAGGGATTATTTGTTTTAATTTCGATTTGATTGCTATGTTTTATCTTTCATAGTCATCATCATTTAATTTTAGAATTCTAGAATATTCTTTTATCAATATCCAAAGTTATGTTGAATTGAAATCCATAAATAGCACATTTGCTTTATATGCTTTATTAATTGAGTAAACAGATTATTGAATTTCCCTTCTAAATCCATCTTCTCTCATCTCTTCATTCATCTAGTTTTCTCCCGTGTTCTTATTTTCTCTCCCTCCTCTCTAGTCTCTCTCCCCATTCTCTTTTCTCTTTATTCATCCTGCATCAATGGTTCTATATGAAAGCATAATATGAACTTTTAACATTCTATGCAAAAGGGGAATATATGACTTAGTTTAAGACATTAATATATACAATGTTTCAATTTGATCCCTTAGCTTTAAAAAATATGTTTTCAATCAAATAACCCTAGCATTCTTAGTATCAAATGATATGTTTGTGACAATCATTGTTTTTTTAAATAATTAAACTTAATTCATCAACATTTGAAATGGTTTTTACAATATTTAAAGTAAATTTTGATATGAACATTTTTTAACATCGCTAGAGCAAGTGGATAAAAAAGAAAATAAAAGTAAGTGGCCAAAAAAAAACACTTGTGTAAAGTTAATGGATAAAATGTGTGCTTTTGTCTAAGAAACATGAACGCTTGTTATATTTTACACCTAATGATACATTAGGATTTAGGAGGTAGAGTAGATAATATGGATTAAACCTATAAAACAGCTCAACTAATAAATGGGAGGCTCTGGGACCACATAGGTCTGTTTTAGCCCACATCATCTAAGCCCTCTGCTATGAGCTAGCCTACCACGACTCTGTGTGTGTGTGTTAATAAGATTAAAAAAATGTTTATGAATCAATGGAGGATATTTGCCCAAAAAAAATCAATTATTTTCCTTTTTTCTATAAGTAAGGGAAGAAAATGACCAAAAAAAAGAAGAAGAAGGAAAACTAGCTAAAGAAATAAAGCCTTTTATTATTTTAAAGTTTTGGGCATGTGAATTACAAAAAAAAAAAAGAGGGAATTTAGTGACTATCACATCTTTGGCAACATTTTAAAAATTCAGCAACTACCTTTTTTTTTAGAAAAATATCCTAATTCCTACTTCTTTTTGTTTTTTTTTTCTCACGATAGAAAACGATTTCCCATTATCCTCATGCCGTATACCAAAAGCAAAGGAGATGTGTCCGCAAGTCATCAATTTGCCATTGCTCCCACGCTATGCCCCCTACAAAAGAACTGACATTTCAAGTGCGTTAGCTTGTCCGAGTCATAAGAACTGCCATTTCAAGTGCGTTACCTTGTCCGAGTCATAAGAACTGCCATTTCAAGTGCGTTGGCTTGTCCAAGTCATACATAATTTTAAGGGAAAATCTTACAAAAATACCCCCAAAATATATGAAAGACAAATCAAGGTATTGGATATACAAAATTTCAAATCAAACTAGAAGCATCAATTTAGAATTTCAAAATATTATAAATTCACTTATTTACCCTTTCTTTGTATATGTATAAATTTTCTATACTTCATGGAGTATTTTTTATAATCAAGATGCAAATGCGTTGATAAAGGGAGTCCAATTTTTAGAAGTTCCAAATGTCTTAATTTACATGTGTTAATTTCATATACTTCACAGGGCATTCCTTACACTCTTAAGTTGCAATTTGCTATACTTAAACTAGAAATGCATTGGTAAGGGAATTCCATGTTTTGTAAGTTTTAAGAGTTTTAATTTGTAAATTTGTAAATTTCCTAGCATTTTCTATATTCAAGTTACAATTCACAATACTAAAAAAAGTTACAAATAAATTGCTTAGTAATAATCTATTTGAAAGTATCATATGAAACTGGCAAAAAGACAAAAAAGAAAAGAAAGTATCATATGAAGTTTGTCACATTCTATGCAAAAGGGGACGATATGATTTAGTGATAAATCCTTATTTTATATGGAATAAATGTGTCTAATATTAACCATTTAGTATTTTATTTGAGCTTAAATGTATTAAGGAGTGATTGTATGAATTGATTGTTAATTTTAGATCTCTTATCACTCCTTAAGCTCTTTAAGTATCTATCATTTTAATTATATGATATTACATTATATTTGTATTTAATATGCAGTACATTTGTGGTTAAAAGGGCTCAAAGCTTGCAAACTTGGAAAATGGCAATTAAAGACCCTTTGAGTTAAATGCTGAGAAATACTATAGGCATGTTGAAGAAAAAGCTGCTTTTTGGATTAGTTTTTTTAAATAATTTTACACAATCCAAAGTAAATATTTAAAAAAAAATTATTTTCATTTATATAAAAATGTTTTTTTAATTGATTCTGAAATTTTTGCAATATAATAGGTCCATTTTGGTCCACACTTCCTAAACCCTCTTTTATGAGCTATAAATATGTTTGGGAACAACTTTTAAAAAGTAATTTCACACAATTTGAGGTGAGCATATGAAAGAGTTTTATCTTGACTTGTGTGAAAATGCTTTTCAGAAGTGGTTGCCAAGCGTGGCAAAGTTGATCTACGCAAGTCATCAATTTCCCGTTTCGCCCACACTATGCCCCCTACAAACGAATTGACAATTCAAGCTAAGTGTGTTAGCTTGTCTGAGTCATATAATTTTAATATGACTAAGACACGAAGAAAAAAGAGTTAGGGCACAATTTTCACTTTTATAAAACATGATTATTATACAACCGATTTAAATAAGCTATAAAAATTACTTTTTTTACGTGATTTAAAATTTATATGGTAAGTATGTGAGAGAAATATTAACTCAATTCATGTAAATATGCTTTTATAACAATGAGACAAATAGGGTCATTAATATTCTTATACTTGTAAATCCACCTATGAAATATAGGGATATTTGTTATTTTGTTATTGTTAATTATTAAAATATGTATTATATATGAAATTGGCCTTTGGATATAAGTCACGTTGTCTAAAGACTTCAGATGTAAAAATATTCATGAACCTATACCATTTTCTTACTTATGAACTTATTCATAGAGACCCAATGGAGTAAAAATGATGCAATTGTTAAAATAACTTAATATCCATTAGTTTTTTTTTTTTGGTGAGCCCCACCATTTTCTTCTACAAAAAATACCAGATGTTAGCTAATATTAACGTTTGTATCATTTTTACGGTTGAGTAAAAGTTTATGGTGATGAACACACATTGAGTATAAGTTTATGAAGATTTTCGCATCTTAACCCTATATAGATTATTTTTTTTATTTTGTTAGTTTGAAATTATTCTAAATAAAATTAAACATTAATGGTAGATATAGGAATTAAGATCCAAAAAATGGTAGGCCACCAGAAGGAGATTCATTCGCAATGGGAATAAGCTACAACCACTCATTTTTCGGACTGTCAATCACAACTCCCGCCCATTTATACACACACACACACACCCCTCATTCTACGAGTGAGCAATATAGCAGAATCTGAGAATGGATGTGGCTTCAGTGTTGCACATGAATGGAGGCACCGGGGTAGCAAGTTATGCTAATAATTCCTTGCTACAGGTATGTCCATATATATATTTTCATGTAAAATATGTTGCCGCTTCCGATTCTTAATATAAAATCTAGTTAACTAATTTAATAAGATTAAGAAAGCTAAATATATAAAGTACTTTAAAGTATTTATATTTATTATTTTTTATCTAAAATACTTCGCTTGACTTTTATGCAAATAACAAAAAACCAGACCTGACCAGCTAGTCCGGTGAACCAGTCCATGGTCTAGTCCGGTTCACTATTAGACCGGGGGACCAGGTTTACCTGGATCAACCCGGTCGACCGGGTAAAAACCGGGTTGACCGGGTCATATATATTTTTTTTAAAAAAATATTTTTATAGGTTTTTTTGTACTTTTTTTTTAAAAAAAAATTTATATGCTTCCTTTGCTTTTTTTTTTTTGAAAAATTACGTTAAGGTTCCACACAGAGAAATTAATGTTAGAAAGGTTTCAAAAGGTTTTTAATAACAAGTAAAAGAGTACCATTGACAAGTGAAAGAGTTATCAGTAGTAACATTTGAAACCTTTTTGATATTAATTTTTTTGTATGGGACCTTAATGCAATTTCTCTTTTTTTGGTTTACCGTTTTTATTAATATTTACTGACAAATGGAAGAACTAGATGGTATTTCTTCCTTTCCTTTTTTACTACAAACATGATTTTTTTATGATTAATTCTTAGCGTTTTATGATTGATGAATGAATTTTAATGATGTTTTTTTATTATGAATGATTATTAATTACAGTGACTAAAAGCTTTTAACTGATAAAGATGAATATTTTGAAATTAAACATTATTAAAAGTATTATATTTTAATATTGTCAATTAAATGTCATTATTTTAATATGGCCGGTCTGACCCTGGTTTGACTCCGGTCTGACCTATTAACCCTTGACTCACTGCCTTACCAATTCAATGCTCGATCCGATTTTTTGAACCTTACTTATATGTTAATATATAATCTAAATGATACATATAAGTATTTTAAAGATACCATGTGCAACATATATTATAATTAACTACTTTATTTAATTGAGTTTTATATTAAGGATAGCAAGTGAGGAACCAGTTTATGTGTCAATCACTTTCATAGGCACCCCATCCTCATCAAATTTGAAGGTATTTTTTTAATCTTTACTTTTTAAAAAATATTTTAATGGGTATAATGGAGATTTTTTTTTAATCTTTATTTTTAAAAGATAATATCTTAAATATAACTTTTTTTTAAAAAAATAAATTTTTAATATAAAAATCTTCATTTGAAATGAATTAAATATGGATAGTCCACATTAAGCCTAGATGGTTCAAAACTAATAAGTTTAGATGATATCCCAAACTGGTTTGCGGAAGGATGTACTAAAGATAATTACCATCTCTATATTTTGAAACAGCAAAAGGTGATATCCATAACAAAGCCCATAAGAGATGAAGCTATAAGGTGTATCTACAGAGAAAGACTCCCTAAAAACCTAGCAATTGCAGACTTGGGTTGCTCCTCTGGACCAAACACTTTGTTCATGACTTGTGAACTGATTAAAACTGTGGAGAATCTATGTAGAGAGCTAAGCCATGAATATCCAGAATATCTAATATTCTTGAATGATCTCCCAGGCAACGACTTTAACAACATCTTCAAGTCTCTTCAATACTTCAAACAAAACTTAACCAATCCTAGTCAATGCTTCATCACTGGCCTTCCTGCTTCTTTCTATGGCAAGATTCTTCCGGCTAGTTCTCTGCATTTTGTTCATTCATCCAACAGCCTTCATTGGATGTCTCAAGTATGTATATTAAACCACACTCTCTTACTATTCCTTTCCATTCCAAACGTATAAGCAAAAACTTTATTTCCATTCTACCACTGTGATACATGTATATGCAAAATTAAAAAAAAATTGTATTGGATTATAGTTAACACTCATGACATTTATCCTGTTATTTTGAATATTCATGGGCATTTTTGCATTTTCAAAAAAAATATAATGATTAATGCACTTTTGGTAAAAGCTCATAGTTATTTTTGTAATTTAACAATAAAATATGTGTTGATTTCTCTAAATTAAAATACTTATTATAACCATTTGTGTTTAAATGTATTTCTTTATAGAAATATTACTTGATATGTGCAATAAATAGCAAGAGTTTGGAAAAAATTATAAATTTTAAAAAAATAGTGGATTAAGGCCATACATCAGACCGAATCAAATCCTTCTACTTGCGGATGTACATTTATTTACTTTTCTTTGCCACTAAGATTATTGAGGAATTTATCTGTTCTCAATAGATATAAATTAATTCTGTTTCAATAATTTGTTGGTGGGATGATCAATTCGTAGAGATAACAAGCCATTTTCTCTATACTTTTGATATTTTATATGGGTACGAAAAATGATTATTAACATTATATTAATTGGAAAATATTCATATTTAATTTATATCAGGCATAATTTCTGCATCGTCTAATTAACTCCTCCTCCTCCTCCTCGTCGTCATCGTCTTCTTCTGCTTCTTCTTCGTCCTCTCCTTCTTCTTATTCTTCTCCTCCTCCTCCTC
>QFDD01007623.1:0-14048 GCA_006871305.1 Vachellia collinsii
AAAATATATGTTATATTTAAGTAATTTATTTAGTTTTTTTAATATAATAAAAAAAGTCAATTAGCTCTTATATTAAGGATATGAGATAATGTATATATATGTATAAAGTAATTATGTTCTAATATCTATCGATATTATATTTAATAAAATACCTCTAAATACTTTAATTGTAATTTGATTTTAAATTTGGTCATTTTTTCAATATTATCCAGTATCAATTAATTGCCCAATATGTCTTCTTATTACTGCTGAATATTAGCTCAAATAATCTTCTCAATAAATTTTCAAAACTTCAATAGTGTTTGTAGATCTTGAAATTCATTGGTGGATTTTGATCCTAGGCTTGAGGAATGAAATAATCAACCTTCGCATTCTTTAATTCCCTACTTCATAAAGCAATCCTCAAACTATTTAGATATTGTTATTTTGTATTAAAGGAAAATTAATTTTTTAGTCCTTCAATTTTTAACCCTGTTGTAAATCAATTTCTGAATTTTAATTCGGTGCAACTCAGTCCCTATATTTTTGACTTGGTTGTAACTCAATCTCTAAACTTTGATTTACTGCAACTCAGTTCATATAATTTTAATTATTTTATAATTTAGTCCATAATTTTTTATTATATATATATGATTTACTTTCTAAAATATATAGCTAAATTACAAAATTGTTAAAACTATAGAGATTGAGTTGCAGTGAGTCAAAATTCAGAAAATGAATTACAATAGAATCAAAATTACAAGGACTAAGTAGTACGGAGTTAAAGTCTAGGAACTAAATCAAAGTTGGTTCAAAACTTGAGGGACCAAAAGATAATTTTTCCCTTTTATTAATATGTATATGCATGTGTATATGTATATGCGTGTATGTATCTATAAGTTAATAGCATTGTTAGTCATTATTATTTAATCGAATTTTGGGTTTGATCCTTTAGTTTCAAATTGTTGGATTTAACCCATGTAAAAACAAATACCTTGGTTTGAGTTAAATGAATGGTCATCATACCTTCATATTAAACCAAGCTTCTAACCAATATAGATTTTTCCTTATCTTTTTAATCTCTTTACTCCTAATTATAAGACACTCTAATCTGTGACATTTTTTTTATAATTAAGACAATACATTAATTATTTATGAGAATTTTTATTGCTTTACCTTTATTAAGCATATATTCAGTGTAGACAAAATAGGCTCACTTAATGGCACTGAGTTATATTTACTGGTTTATTAGAATGTAGAAAAAATAGAAATTATTTTAAGTTTTTAGACATAATTAATGAGTACCAAGATATTAGTTAATGGAAATTAGTACGGAGGCTGAAAGTACCACAAAGGTACCGATTGTTCATCTGGCTTTGTGCTCATGGTCGCTTGTTAACGAACTCCGCTAGTCTAAAATGGGGATGTACCACAACAGGGCTCTGTGTTCGGTGCCAGAATGCACAGGAAACAATCCTTCATGTTTTGAGGGACTGCCCGGTATTTGCTTCTTTGTGGAGACAACAAGTGCCGATGCCTTGGTATGGAAAATTCTTTGGCGGGCAGAGAACCGAACTGAGTCGTGGCTACTGTGGTGTCTGAAGCAGAGGTTCCTGATTGAAGGGGGTGAATTTAGACTATGGTTTGCTGTTTTATGCAGGCACGTGTGGTTGCCTCGCAATGACCTCGTGTTTAATCGGAAAGCCTGGAACACGTCGGAGCTATTAGCGCGGACACGGGCCATATTAGCTTGGGGCTCACATAACATGCTCGAGAGAAGGGGGCCTGAGAGACCAAACCACTTGTGGAAACCTCCACCTCCAGGCACGATCAAAATAAATACAGATGGTTCACGCCGTTCAGACGGGATATGCACTTGTGGGGGCTTACTACGGGATGCAGGTGGGGAGGTGATTGCATGCTTCATGTACTCGATAGGGAATGGCACGGTGATATCTGCAGTGACGACCTCTTGCAGCAGACCATGGATTCCGTCGGATAATCGTTGAAACAGACTGCAGTGACGACCTCTTGCAGCTACTGCAGTCTCCTGTCCCGTATTCTCATCCTGACTACGATTTAATCCATGAGGTCCAAACGATGATGGAAAGGGACTGGGATGCTGAGGTACTGCTCTGTAGTAGAGAAGCCAACTCTGCAGCAGATAGTTTAGCACGTGGAGCTTGGGAGATGGAAGTTGATTTGTTGATTCTACCGACCCCTCCTGAAAGAGTCGCGGAGCTTGTGAGAAAGAGACGATGAGCTTATGACTCTACGGTTGGAGCTTTAGTTTTGATGTAGATGTCCTCTTACTATATATATAAAAAAAAGATATTAGTTAATTTAGGTGAAAAATATTGAAGCAATGAGAATAGATGGAGGGAGAATATGCTCACCATATTTTTTTTTTTTAAACAATATCATGCTAAGTAAGATAATTAATAAATAAAAATACTACTCCCTATATGTAGACTTATTGAAGGGTTTTATTGGCGTAAATTATTAGGAATTAAACCTTCAAATTCGCCAATTATTAATTTTTCACTTTAACCATTCAGTCATTGGTGCTGAGCAAGGATGAAATAAAAAAAAATTGGATTTACTTTAGCAAATTGAAAAAAAAAAAAGTACACGCACTCCACTTATCATTCATTGTAAGTCTATATATATAATAAAAGGATTATTATTTATCTAATTGATTTATATACATTATTAATTAGAATAGATATGTATATAGATATATTCTTTAATTTGTTAAGTAGAGTATATCTCGAATTTATTAATAAATGATAGAAGAAAAAAGAAGGTCCTATTATACTAATTTGAACAGAGATAAAAGGCGGGGTGTGTTCTCATGTTCCCACTAACCGTCAAAACCGTCACTACTGATAGTGGGGGCAATAATCCACTGCATCCCGACTTAGACAACCATCCAGTAATATCTCGCCATGTCATAATTTTCGAAAAGGCCCTAATTTAACGGGTCCCACTCATTCAAAACGGTCCAATGCCCACGCAAGTGCTCCGTGATTCTGGAAAATTAACAACACATGATCAGAACATCACGAGCACCACCATCTCATACACACCCATGAAACAGAAGTCACTCTTTGAGAAACCCTACTGAGAAGAGAAGGGAAAAAAAGGAGGAAGAAGAAGAAAGTTTTGGGTTTTTTTGTGTCTTTTGTAGATGAAACAGAGAGACTCAGAAATATTTGCAGAAGAAGAGGAAGAAGATGGAGAGAGAGAGTCTGGTGGTGGAGGAACATACATAAAGAAGGGACCATGGAGTGCTGAAGAAGATGAGATCCTTATGAAACATGTTAAGAAAAATGGTCCAAGGGATTGGAGCTCCATTCGATCCAAAGGTTTGCTTCCCCGGACAGGAAAATCTTGCCGGCTCCGATGGGTTAACAAGCTTAGACCCAACTTGAAGACGTACGTATAGAATATGACACCATTTTTGTACTGTATCTTTGTCCTCACATGCTTGAAGTGTTCTAGGTTGTTGTTGCCTTTCTGTTTAGTATCCCCCATAACACTAAAAACTAGTACTTCTGCTTTTCTTTCTTTTGGGTGATAGACACACACACACACACACACACACACACACACACACACACATGTTGTTCTTTTTATAGAGGCAATGAACTATGAAGTAAAGCCGTATTATGAATTGAGAAGGAGTAAATCGCTGCCATTTTTGTGTGCTATCTTTAATTTTTATTCACGTGTGAACAGTATATTACTACATTTTCTGTATTTCTTGCGATTAATTTACTGTGTTTTTCTTCACTCATTAAACTCAAGTCATACACACTTGTATTTTAATCATCATATCCTATCTCGTATATGTAATATTATTTCTTAGGAGTGATCATCGTAAGTATGTGTTTGAGTCTTATGTGGTATGTGTGCAACGTATATATACGTGTTTGGTAGGCGAGAACACACACACACACACACACACACTCACACCCAAAGATCTGAATCATTGGGTTGGCCACAATAACAATGACATTGGATTTAATTCTGCAGAGGGTGCAAGTTTTCAGCGGAGGAAGAGAGAGTGGTGATAGAATTGCAGGCACAGTTTGGGAACAAGTGGGCGAAGATAGCGACTTACTTACAAGGAAGAACGGACAATGATGTGAAGAATTTCTGGAGCAGTAGGAGAAAGAGGTTGGAGAGGATGTTGCAGAAACCACCACCACCACCATCATCATCATCAAAGCATCGCAATAATAAGAACAAAGCAACAATATCTTATATTCATCATCACCCACCACCACCAGTAGTTGTTGAAGAGGTATACACGCACGCACGCACGCACGCACGAATGAGGCAGAAACGTACAAGTTGAAGTTCTAAATTTGTTTTCGAATTAGCTTTGTAGAATAGATTTTGACGGAATTGATCACTTTGAAAAAAGTTATAACAGTGTTTTGAGCTTAAAATCTATTTTGGGTTGTGGATGGGTGTTTGGCGTGTATGGATCTGAAATCTTGGTCCGAGTGAAAAAGTGCTTTTTGATGGCTCTCCCGAACACCTACCAAGGGTGTGTTTGGTTCAATGGAAGGGACGAGTGGGGACGTTAATTAAAGGGACGTGAGGATAGGCGAAGGTAGGTTATAAACTTTATTTGGTTGGAGGGAAAGTGAGGAGAGGAGAGATTCTGATTTGGTTCTGGAGATGAGGGGAGGGAAACTAATTAATTATAAGTGTCTGATGATACACACATATAATTATATACATAGCATGTATGTTATTCTAATTTAGGAGTAAGATTGTGAATTTCAGGTTCCTGTTTCATGCTGTTCGAATCAGTATGTGGAGCAAAACCCAACAGGCAATAATAGCAAGTTTAAGATGGTTGAACTGAAAGCAGACGAGGCTATTCCACTTCACATGGTTCCATCATTTGAGTCTTGTTCATCAGAGTACACATTTTCTCAAGTACTCTTTCCTGATGAGTCCTATGGCAGCCTCTTGCCGCCGCCGCCGGCGGTCTGCCACGGCCTGCTAGATCCGGAGCCATTCGATGACGCCACCTTTCTCGACGTTTTCGAGCAGCAGCACAAGAAGCCAGGCCTTGCATTGGGAGGGATTGCTCAGAGTTCAGTTCCAGCAAATGCCCTCTTTGAGGACTTCCCAAGTGACATATTTGACTATTTTGAAGACCTTCCTAACTCATTAGACAAATGAACTAACTCTCTTCAATTATCTTTTCTCTTCTCAGTTTCTTTGTTCCAATTTCAATGGCCTAATCTAACTTTGCTTAATCTGACAACTCATAAACATGTTCTGGACAATTTGAATTTAGCAATTTAGATGCATGAACCATTATTTTAGTGATATCATGTAGCACTCGCATCTAACCTCTCTGCTGCACCCTGGACTTGATTCCTCTGCTTCCTTTCGGTAATATAAAAAGAAACAATTTTAATCCTTTGTTATAAAAAATTGAACTTTTTTTTGTAGAAAAATATAATTCCACAATGGGGAATATGGATCATGAGACAAAAGCTGCCGAGGAGAAAATAAATAAATGGCAAGAGACCATAATGGTATGTCAAAATGCCAATGGCATGTGTTCCAAAGTTGATAAATGCAAATATGAAGAAGAGAGAATATTGTAGACAATATAATGCCATCCATATGTATAATAAACAAATGACAGAAATATCTTGATTGCTATTGTAAATTTTAAAAAAATAAAAAATACATAAAATCTCTTATATCCTTCTTGTTGTCTAGTTCTCTATACAACAACAAACATTATCATACTAAACACTGTTAAACAGGTTCAACTATATAGGTTTAGCAACGTTGTCATATCTTGTCAAATTCTCTAATCATAATATAATCCTCTTTAGTATTAATGGCAAAAATTACTCTTCAAACGTGATTTACTATCTATAAGATAAACATATAAAAATAATTTTGTCTCAATTCGTAAACTTAGTTTTTGAACATTAATGCAAATGCACTTATAATTATCTGATAAAGTCAAGTCCGTGACTAATGCAAATAATTATGGTCTCCACGTTACACTACTTGCCTATTATTTGAAACACAGATACGTAAGGACATTTATACCAGGAGTTTTTGGTAATAATCTAGCAATTTAAGACGATATAAATGATAATCTATGAAATTAAAAGGTGCAACAAATTGAGCATGATTATCAGCTAAAAATCAGTTTCTCTATTCATCGATTATGAACCATATTCACATGTCATTATCAGTCCTAAAAAGCCCAATATTATAACACATCAAAGTGATGCATTTGTTCAGGGTAATCAGTGCATTTCTCCAATTTCTCAAGCAAGAATCAAGAAAAGCAGTAACATCCCTCCCCTTTTTTATTGCTTTCTGAAGTAAAAACCTGCACAAATATAAACAAAAGAAGACTGAAAATCCAAAACCAAAACAAGAGAACTAAGAAAATCAGAATAACTCTATCACTTCAACTCCACACCAGCATCCAAAATCCTTCCCCAGAATGTATCGTCCTCATCCAACTTCAAAAATATAGCTTCCAATATTAATGATCTCGACCAGGTTGGAGAGGAACTTCAAGGTTGAAGGAGGGGGGGAACAAAAGAAGCTCCTATTCTATGATATTCACATCATTGAATCCAGTGCAGAAGGAGTAGTGTTCTTCATCTCCACAATGTTTCATTTGCATCGGTGAAAATCGCATTATGATGTTCGATGAGGTATTGAACAACCTCGATTGCAGCAAAGTCAACTGGGGTGCCATCGTCCAAAGGAATGTGGGAGGATGCATCTATGTCTTCACCCTCATCTGCAACAAAAGATTTGAAATAAATGAAAAGGGGCCATCTCTAATTATCATTAATTCCATACACCACATATTTCTTAAGAAAAAAAGTATTTTGACATAAGCATTAAAAAAAATTAAGTGCATAACCAGTCAAATATATATATAAAAAAAATTAGATAGTTAAACCTGACACAGATATTCTGGTTAAAGAGAAAAAGCTTAATTCACATACTCACATAATGTTTTTCAGTAATATGCAAGAAGAAAAACTGCTTCACTAAAAAAATGCATGAATATTCCATCTTTATAATTACTATGATACTCCAATGCTTGAGATGAAACCAGAAGCGTAACAAGTCCCCAACAGTTTCACTCATATCTTAATCTAAGTATCTCCCCCTCCCTAATTTCTGTAGCTTGCAATAAACCTCGATGCATCTAACCAGTATCAATCTGCTTCAAGCATGTATAAGACTAGTTTTGATATCCCATCTCTTTCAGTTAAGCCATACATTAGTTTCACTGCCAATAATAAAACTTACTATTCGGTTCAGATGGATATCATTTGCCAGAGTTGAATCGATCAGGGTGGTTTCATGAAATTTCCTATATAATTGAAATCTTTAAAGATATAAACATAAATAGGCTATTGCAACAATTTCTGTCAACAACTAGAACCTAGAAATAGATTTTTGTTGGCAACATCCGACTTACCATTAAGCATGTCCCAGGAAGCACCGGCCGGTGGATCCAAGCTCTTGTTGGAAGGACGTTTTGACAACTGATTCCAATAATGACGATAAAATTCAGGATTCGACCCCTTTCGCCACATAATAACAGGTGCCATTTCCACTGCAAGGCTGTGAGCATCCATCTGCATAAAGTCAACAGTCATGAGCATGCTCATCAAATGGGCACCAGAATCTAAAAACTGGGAGAATGTACTGGATGTCAAACGTTAAACAGAATCCAGAAATCATAAACCATTTTGATTATCATATATTACAGGGAGAAAGTAAGACTGCTCATTATAAAAAAGGTAATTAATGAGTGGTGTTTTTTAGGATAATACCATTGGTAGACGTTTAGAAAACAATATTAACAACTTAAAATGCAAAAGAGAACAACACATTGGGGGAGAAAAAAGGAAAAGTATTTCAGAAATGGAAAATTGTGATCCACTTCATAATATTAAGGAAATAAGCCGAAGTTTGGTAATTACAGCAACACATGCTAATCAAGATATGCCTTAACATATTTCAGTGTACGACACAATAAAATAATCAAGTGCACACCCCAACTCATGTAAGATTGTTTACCCCACAATCAGACAAAAATGGAAAGAGAGAGAGAGATGAATCCTGCCTTATTAAGCAGTGACTTCTGGCTAACACGAAGCAATAGTGCAGTTACATACTCCAGAGTCATGTAATTTACACTGGGGAGTTCCTTCAGTATGTTTCTCATGGAATGCACACTGGATCGAGCACCTTTGATCTCATTATAAAGCTCCAGTGTGGTAACTGGCTCAGGAAGGCTAGCGAGATAATATTTGACAAGAGCTGCCACATTAACCGGGCTTGTACCTTCGGGTACTGATGCAGCTAAATCTGTAACACAATGATAACAGCAGGTGTCCATTATCCATATACAGAAGCTACACTAAAATCCACTAGCTAACAGAATAACTTCAGCACCTTGGTTATACAAGTGAACCAACTGTTGAATAACCTTTTTATCCCCTTCAGATTTAAAGAGATATGGGGAATTCAACCCTACAAAGAATGAGAAAAAAGAGATTAGTATTGCATTGAAACAACCAAAAAGGGGGTGATTTGTGTTGCAGAGTCTTACTCTAAACCTGGCTACCTGACAGTATAAGATAGTCTGCACATTTGACCAATATCTGAGGAATAGGTCGGCTGGATTCATGCCTCAGTACAGTAACCTCAATAGGAACTCCAAATACTGGGAAAAAATAATTAAGCACCATACTACAGGTTGTCAACAATTAGATAATGAAAGGTATAGTATGATAACAGAGTGTTCTAGATACCAAACAACTTAATAGTTAGTCTTCTGTAACATTATTTGTCCCCAAGGTGCCGGCTAACAGAAACAATCAAATAACAGTCATTAAAAAAGCCATGACAGATGGAAAAAAACTTACCATCAGTACTTGCAACTCCCTGCAAAATAAAATTTAGATCAATTATTTGTTTTAAAAAAAATAATGCATAATAATAAATGTATGACAAAGTCAGCTCAAATTCCATTACCTTCTGCCATCTTTCAATGTCTGTCAATATAGTCTTGCTCTTTTGCGCTGTTTTCTTTGCAACCTAATATACATCATCATGATGCCAAACAAATAAGAAAAATGATAGAAAAGAAAATAATCAAATCACCAAATTAGTGCAGGGAAGATTTACTGAGATGATCATTCATGTAGGACCAACAAATATTGTATTGAGAGAAAGACAGCGATGAGTATAAGGACAGAAGGATAGATAGTTTTCAATAAAAAAACCATTCAACCAGTACCAAAACCATGAGCAGCTTAAAATAAAACCAACAGAGAACTAAAAGTTATCACAAATCTAACAGACCGAAAATGACTTCAAGTGACCCAAAATCAAGTAACCCCAAATATATCAGAATGCAATCCTTTGACAGAAAGGAACACTTCTATTGAAATTCTAAAATTGATGAAATCAACAGTTTATGAGATTCATAAGCGATCCCTTCGCTATGATAGCATAAGCATGTAACTTCATGATATCCATATGCTGTGATGGTGCAAGCTCTACCAAACAACACAAATGTCTGGTTAAAACTATTATGCTGGCCTCAGATACTGTCTAGAAATCTGCAATTTGTAAAAGCCCAAAATCTATTTTAACACACCGTCTAGAAGAAAAAGATGTGGAGTCATGGTCCCTCAAACAACTACTTTATCTACAACCATCTAAAATATCTTTTCATCAATCCAACCCCAGTACATAATCTTTTTCCTATATTTTCATTTTTTTTTAATAACCTGATTTGGTAAATAGTGATCATCCCCTTCAGTGTCTGTAAATCAATTTAAATAGGAGTAAAACCCAACTACCAAAGTAATCAAAGTTTGAGGAAAGAAAAGATAGAATATCCAGGCAATGGAATAAAAAATTTGCTTGCATAAATACAAAGATCTATTAGGTTCAAGTCCCCTTCAATTAAGCCTTGCAATAGAGACCAATGAGACAATTCCAAACTATTGCTTACACTCTTAAAGTTACAACATCGAGTAAGAACCTGCCTAATATGCTATAACAGGTTACCATTAATTAATGAAATGTCATTATGTCAGCCTAAATTTAGCCCACCAAATGATATGATCAAGTATTGTGATCGCTCTTCCCAGATTCAGACTTCAATTTGAACATGTTATGCAGAATTGGACAGAGACCGAAACCATGTAAACTGTCTCATGTGACCTTTGCAGGCTAGACAGGGAGTTATACTATGCCTCAGCTTTTCTTTAAACTATTAAAAGCATATGTACATTTTCCTAGCATTAATCTTCCCCAGACAGCATGAATAATTCAAGCATTGCAGAAACAGATTATCAGTTTCAATAATGAAAATATCAGGGAGCGAATATTTGAACATATCATGTGTTCTCCTTCTATCAGCAAACATAAGTCATTCTGACTGCTGCATTAGATGTAATGATATTCTATCAAAATACATAAACCAGTTTTTGAGCTTCATTACCTCTTCAACTTTTGTTTTCCCTACTGCCACCTTATCCTTAGTCCCTGACAAACTTCTCCTCAACAATGACCCAGTTGTAGCAGCAGCTGTTATGAATCGGTCCTGGACAGCATGCCTTGTTGATGGCTGCTGAAGAATCGCCCATCGACTTTTGACCATTGAACCAACTCTTTCTGCCACATCAGTAACATTACTCTTTGCATCCTTTGTTACTTCACCCACAAATGCTCCCGCTGATTGCCTAGCCTCTTTAAGTTTGACCCCTGCATTAAAATTACATTTGAGAACAATCAAAGAAATAGAGGGCATAGAGTGAACATGAAAAAGAGGGAAAATTTTAGCCATAGACACCTGAGGAAGAAAAGAAACCACTGGCCTTCTCTTGCCACTGAGGTGATTGAGCAGAAGGCATTTGAACAGAACCAAAGGCGAGAATCAACCTCAATGAATATTATTAGTCGATCCTGTTCAGATGAGAACCCATGAGAGACAAGTCAATGGAATTGGGAAAGTAGTGATTAACTCAATAACAAGCTCTTACTGACTGAAACTAAAAGTGTGATTATTTATTCTTTCACAATATACAATACAACGATGATGTTCAACAGGAAGCTCATCAATTTATATGAATTCATTCTATCCAACATAGTAAACCTCTTCACTTTCCCGCCGTATTGCAAGACCATAAGAAGCAGAGAGTAAATAGCGAGAAGGACTTAAACCCACAAAAGTTTTGCACATAAAGACCAAAATCCCTTATCAAGCAGTTTGAAACCGGTGAAGATGATAAATACAAAACTAACTTAGACACACCATGTCTCAGACAAAATCGATTGAACTACACTAGATGCCGTTCAAAAAAAGCATTTTTGACGCGTTTTCCCACCAAACTAACACAATCATCTAAAACGAAAAATATTCTCACTTTTCGTTTGCATCAAAACCATAATTTTCTCCAAGGAAAGAGAACGAAGAAAACGATCAAGAAGCCGATTTGAAAACCCTATGCTTCCCAAATAGTTGGAAAGAATCAAACCAAAATTACCTTGGCTAAAAGCTGACCTGAGACCCAGCAACAGAGATCTTTGCAGCTGCTTTTTTACGTCCAGAGAGAGAAATAGACGATGTATAAATAATAAATTAAAGTATAAATAAAACCCAAAAGTCGTTACGAGATGGGAGAGATTCACTCGGGAAAATACTGTATATCGAGGAGAGAGAGGGTGATAGTGAGAGAAAGCGATAGTAGTTACTGTTTTCAAAATGAGGGGCTCAAAATGTTCAAAAATCAAAACTTAGAAGGGGTCAGTGAAGGCGTCGCTGGTTTTTGGCTGAACCAATGAGCGGCAACCACGAACCCCAAGCCTCGTGCACGACACGTGCCTTGCTTTGTTCTTCTGGACGCTTCCAACTACTATAACGGTACTTCTTTTGTTTTTCACTCAGCCATAGCCTCGAGTTATCGTTAAGCTCACACACAAGGCAGATAATCTAAGTTTCTTTCTTTCTTTCTTTTAAAAAATATACAATTACAAGTTTTATTTCATCTTATTCATAAATTACTTTATTAAATTTTTATATGGATATATAATTTTTTGATTTTATATGAGTATATAATTTTACTTTTCATTTATTATACGTTTAACTAGAGAAATACTTATATACTCTTAAAGTGTTACATTATATATGCTCTCTTCAATGAAAATGTTTCAATTTTTTTTGTGAGTTCTAAAAATATCTATTATAATATGTTATAGAGAGAGATAAATAATTAAGATAAATTTATGGGATATCAGATCCACATAAAATGATAAATAGAATATTTTCATTTGATAGAGTATTAATGATATGTCATTTCAATAGTATGTACGTATTTCTTATTTGACTATGCTATATTTATAATTTATATTAAATACGGATAAAATTAAAAAGTTGTTGAATTTTAAGGTATAGTTAATAATAATTAGAATTTTCCTTTATTTATGTGAAACATGTTAGAAATGACTTATAAATAGAATTATATGAATATCTTATGATAATTAATCCTCCACTATCTAATATGAATGGAGCCTTATTATTGATCTGTTTATTAATTACTTAGGGTTTGTTTGGCAATCATTTAAAAAACACTTTTACGTAAGTCGAGATAAAACTTCTCTCACATACTTACTTCGAATTGCATAAAATCATCATTTAAAAAAGTTAATCTAATTGATAATATTAAATACGAGGGATACTGATACATTAAATATCAATTACTGAGGCTTTGGCTCTGGCCAAAATGATTGAGGCTTGACTATTGTGTTTAGTTATATTTATTGAGCTTTTTAAGAACAATGCTATTTTCATATCATCTTGAGAGTACATATGGTATAACAGCCTGCTTAGATTAATTTTCTAAAAGCATATACATATAAACTAAAACAAAACTCTTAGTAAACATTTATTTGAAGATTAAACTTACTTTTGATCCATTCAGTTTACATTGATTTAGGTTTTGGTTCCTCAACTTCATTATATTTAAAATTGTTAATTCTTATAGTTTTAAAAAAAAAAACCTAAACAAGATGTTAATACTGATAATTTTACTTATGTGTTAATTATCCCATTAATTATGGTGAAATGATTTAATGACTTGGTAAGATAATATGGAAACAATTTTTGTGCAACCTATTCCCATAATTTCAAGCTTCTTTCTTATTTTTTATTTTTAAATTTTGTATTCTTTTTTATCTTTCTTGATTTTGATCCTTGAAATTTTAAACTTATGGTTTTGACCTCTATAATTTTATAAAGACTTAACAATATTCATTCACAACGTGAAGTTCAGTGACAAACAAAAATCTATTCTTTTTTTTTTGCCAATAACAAAAATCCATTCTAAGACCAAAATCAAAATTGGTCACCCATATAGAAACATTTTAAAACTATAGGGATTAATAGTTTTAAATAAAATGAACTTGAGAGATCAAAACTATCACTTCTAAACTTTAAGGATCAAAACCTAAATTAGGGTAAATTATATGGAGTGAAAATATATTTAGCCTTTTATTTTATAAAAAATATAATCACATGAAAAAGTCAATTTATAATTTCAAAACGTCAATCAACTTTATCATAACCAGTTAGCCACGTTCAACGTCAAAGAGGACTGGAGGAGTGACTTTTTCCCCATATCACAACATCCAAATTTGATCAAAAGAGGATCAAATGTTTCCAAAATTGGTCAATAATTAATGTTTTTATTCTTTTATTTTTTACTCAATTGTAATTCAATCCCTATATTTTAATATTGAACAATTTTGTCTTAAAGTTTTCATTTAATCGTAACTCAAATCCCATTTTTTACTCATGTACTTTTGTTGACATAATTTAATCATTTAAAATATCAATCCTCATATTTTTTTATATTTTTTTAAAAATAGAATTATGCACTTAATGAAACTTAAAGACTAAAACTTTAAATAGTTAAAGCTATAGAAAATAAATTGCAATGAATTAAAATTCATAATCAGAGTTT
>QFDD01007624.1:0-14516 GCA_006871305.1 Vachellia collinsii
AATCAAACAGAGGATCACAAATGAATTAATTTGAAGTTTATAATTTATTATGAATGTTAATTATCAAATGAAACTTACTTTAGCCCTTTCTTGGTGACAGCTTCTACAACCCAATCCCCAATACAATTAAGATCAGTATCTCTTGGAAGGAGATCAATCTACAAACAAGATATATGGTTACATTCTACAATCTGTGTTTGTATAAACAAAATCAGCTACATGGATATGATAGTTACCTTAGTCACCACCAGTATTATTGGATTGGCACCAGCAAGATCACGCACACGAGACAAAAAGCTGCCATTGAAGTCAACAATGTCAACCTAGAAGTAATTACTTCAACAAATTAGATCAAGAAGCTTTATCACTTTCAGCCATTACCATTAATTGGAAAGAAAAAGAGTTAAAACTCTGCAGAGCAACGGATGTCCCATGCAATACAAAATTTTCCGTGTAAGTTTGTAGCATGAGCACTACACCTTAAAGGCTTAAACTTCATCATCAGTTACATAACGTGAATCAATTCCTAAATTAATTGAAAGTTCTATAAGCTTAGTACAAAAGATTAAATTATATTGAGTAAAAGACTGCAGAACTACATAATTGTACCTTGATACACGATGCTGTTATTATACTTTACAGGTACTATAGAAAATTAATTAAAACCAGATAAAGCAAAAGTTAGCTTTACCAATTTCACAATTAAAGCTTTCTCATGGCGTAAATGAGACAATTTTTCTCGAAGCTCTTCAGCTGTAATAAAATGTTTACCACCAGAGTATCCTCCATGTCCACCAACAGCAGTTATCATCTGCCCATGAGACAAAAGTCGACATCGCCCACATAGAATGGTTTTAAGCTGGTGATGTTTCTTCTTCTGCATAATTAACATGCATTTAGCAAGTAATAAACCTTATGCAGGCCCACAACTACAGGTTAACTTTCAATATTGACATCTTTATTTTCCACAAACATTGAAAGATAGAAGCAGAACTTGGGTTACGAATATCATTTCAAGCCAAACTTGAGATGACAATTCACTATGCATCTCTACCATGTATACATTTACCACACAAAAGTGTATCATAAACAAAAAGGTTATGATTAAAAAAAATGAAAAAAAGTAAATGCAGCAACTTCAAAGACTATATATTATTGTCAAGAAACTACTGTACAATAAATTCTTCATAGCATTTTTGTCCTTCTTGGTGTTCGCACTTGGATGTGTTTTGTGCCAAACCAACAACAATGTCAATCATAATCCCATTAATAATTACTCATTTCAAATAAATATTAAATTTTAAGGAGTTCAAACCCGACCATTCTCATTCAACCACACAGAACATCCATCAAAGTATTTGACAGATGCAACAGGAACCAGCCACTGGATGAAACCAATGAAGGCAGGTTCCAACTTTCAAATCGATTTTTAAAGTTCAGCACCGAATTAGACTTAATGTGAGTGTTACCATCGAAGAATTTGAAATTCATTTGGTCTACTAAGAGTGATATTTCAGTTAAACACCCGTCAAAATATAACATTAATTTTATCTACTTACTAATGCGTTAAAAACAGGAAGTCAGTTCAAGAAGAATATGATTCCGGTCCATGTGGAAAAACTGAAATTATTTTCAAGAAGACCATCAGACCCCGTGAACCCGGGGGTGGCGGATATCAGAAATGAATGTGTGTGTGTGTACGGACGCTTAGTCATATCTGCAAATGGGAAGACATATGTCCTGAAAGGCTAAAACCAGCTAAACGCAACCTTAACCAGAATCGCAATTTCGAGAGCTGCATTTAATAGGCCCATTGAAATAACAAAAAACGATAACAATAGATTAAGTTACCAATTCATAAGTCTTCAAATCCACGTAACCAGGGGCATCAATCTCCGAGGTTTGCAACGGAGCTCCACACCCATAACAAGAAGCAACCGCCAAAGAAGCTTTCATCACAAGCTTCTCTCTCTTTAGCTTCTTCCGCTCCTTCTTGTTCTCCTTGAGGACGAGCTTCACCGCCTCAACGGACTTCTGATGTTGAAGGTGCCTCTCACCGGGTGTGAGAGCCGCTGCGCCGGTTCCTTCGGGTTCTACCTGCCCATAGTCTGTGATATGAGCATCTGAAGATGGCATTTTTCGGGAAGCTTGTGTCCGTGACTTGGAAAATTCACAGATTATAAACGAAGGCTTTCTATCCAATTGGGAAAATTTAAGGTTGAAGTGTGAGAAGTGGTGTGGGATAGAGATAGAGAGAGAAGGGAGGACAGTGGAGAGTGTTTTAAGCGCCATTGCAGAGAGGTTATAGTTTTCTGTCTGGAGCTGCGTCTTCCTCATCGACAATGGTTCTATACCAGGGAGTCTGACTCCGGGAGTAAAAACGACGGGGCGTTTAGTCATATTTTTTTCCATTTGATATATTTTCTCAAAAATATATATTGGCGCTGAAAAAATTAATTTTGCATTTAAAATTTTTTTCCTATTAATATTGATAATTAAATTTATATGTGATGGATCTTGGAAGTATCAAATTAGAGTACATGAGATTGGACTCGAATATCTTTTCGTCTTGCTTTTTTTGTTAGTTTTAGAAAGGGCTTTAATTTGGGAAATCCGAACTTATCATTTTTATGAATTATAAATTCTTCACGAGTAATTTGACCTCAGAGTGAAACACTAACAGTGTTATACCTTATGATTACATAAATATATAAAAAATTATTCATTTACTGACAGAAATTAGCAATAAAATATAATTTTTTTGTAAATAATAATGATAAAATATAGTAGATATCACATGTATTTTAGTATACAATAACAACAAAGTCTAGTCCTACTAGGTGGATATATATTTTAGTATAATTCAACAAATAAAAGTATTTGTAAAGTATCAAAGCACCTCATCCAGAGTCATTCCCCTGTAGAATTTTGCATCCCACTTCCTCACCATTTCAACCAAATGGTGCAAAATACATCAATGCCTTGATGGCGCTAACAAAAAAAATCACTAATACATAAAAATTTAAAAATTTTGTATCAACAGCTCAATCAAGCAGATAAGAAGGAAATTTTGGCTCCCAGAAGATTTGTGAGCATGTAATCAACATGTCCGAAGCAAAAACTAAAACTCGGGAAAGGGGTTTCTCTATAATGTAAAATTTCATACAAGCATGAATCTATTCTTTAGAGACTATAAACAAATGGTGTGTCCTAAATAGGCTGCATTTCCAATGCAGTATGCTCATGGTTTTTGTTAGCAGAAGTTGCTTCTGAATTTTCCTTGTCATCATCTGTCGACCTCATCTGTTGAACTGGAGGCGGGTTCACCACGGTCATCGGCATGGCGACCTCGGCCAGCCGTCCCTTCATCTCCCTGTGCTCCTGACATAAGGCACACCAGTGCAAGCAGCAGTGCACACAACATGGGTCGCAAGGCGAGTTCTGCAAACATAACAGTGTATATGTAGGCAAAATCAATAACAAGATTAGATTTCCACTCTGGAAAAAACCATGAATGCGATGAAAAAAACTATGATGCTTCCTTAAGATCTTCATCAACTCTAACATAGCCAAGAAGCCCCGAAACCAAAAAAGAACAATAAAAAGAGGTAACTTTCAGAAGCAACATATTAGATTAAAGGCTTTGCTTGTTACAAGATGAAATAGAAAGGACAAGAACATAAAATGGAAAGAGTTGAGAGAGAAATTAAACGTGTACCTTTAGGTGATATTTCTTCTGGAGGGATTGTCGAACTAAACCAGTGTAAATTCCGCACATCCACCAAGTAAAAAGTAAACCCTCACCGATCAGAAATGCTGTTCCAGGTTCGATGCCATGAAAGATTGCGGTTGCTGCAGCTAGAGCAATGCCCCCTTCAACAAAAATAGCATGACAAATGCATGGCTTATTCCAAGGAGTGTCATCCCTCAAGCTTTCTACATTGCGCCCAAATAGTACGCAAGGACAAAACAGTCCTGTTAAGCCTGCAATTAAGGATCAAAGTGTTCAGAAATAACAAATTCCCTGTTGAATCACAGCACTATAGCCATGCATAACTGAGGCATAAATCTCAACACATTTTGTAAATGAAGCATATTGAAGAGAATCACAATAAAATTGCCGATTTTAAAAAATATATTTCATATATTACTTTAAGGAACACAGATAACAAAGCTTGGTCCTAGTCATTGTGATCTAGCTGATAACATGCAATTGGCCTAAAATGTTCAATTCTTCCTAAATGCTCAATCTCGCAAGCCAAAAGCTACAATATTGATAACATACTACTACATCCGTTTGTCATTTAAGAAATTTGATACACACACGCGCGAAATTTTTTGCGATAAAAAATTCAATTCTTGCCCAAATTTTATTCTCCAACTTCAACAACTTTTTTTTTTGGCAAAAGGGAAAAGTTTGGACCAATGGACCTAGCCCACCCCAGCCTTAGAAAGCCCCAAGGCCAAGTGAGGCAAGTTCAAAAATAAGACATCATTTTCCTAGGCCAGCCTTATTTATTTTCTAGCATTGAAAGGGATTGCCCCAAGAGCCTAACCCATCTTGAATATTGTATTATTAATAAATGACTCATAGTCTCAACTGTCAATTAATAACATGAGGAAGTGATCAACAATTAACTTACAACTTTCCCTATCTTCAGCACATCCAAAGATCCCAGTTGTCCAAGGTTCATCAGCAGGCGGTGAGTAGCTTTCAGGAAGCTCTTGTCCACATTCATTGCATTTGCGAACATTCAACTGAAAAGTTGAGAGAAAGAAAAAATTTATAACATATTTGTTAGCCAACATTAAGAACATGCAGCACTTGTCAGAAGGTTTAATGTTTGCATCGTCTCACTCATGAAAACTATTCATTGAACTTTATTTATTTTGACTGAGTATAAAATATCTGATTCCTGCAAGCACATATGATATCAGCAGCCATTGTTTCCTCTCCTACTGTTAACTGAATCTTTAAAGTTGTAACCACCATCACCTCATGTTGTATCAAGATCGTAGCCAAAATAAGCATTAGATTCTAATTCAAACCCCTAGGCTGGGGGACTCCACCATGGAAAAGGTTATATCCTAATAATTAATCATACCGACAGAAAGCTGAAAATAAGAGCAATCCTTGTATCACTCTACATTCCCAGATCTATGAACTTTGCAACTTCAAACTTTTAAACTATCTCATAGAAATTAACTTAGCACATTGATTTCTGCCTTTCTTCCAACGCCAATGAAACAAATTCAGGTTAGGGCCCAATGATAAAAGAGACATGGTACTTTAAAACTAAAACTGTTATACACAAAACAGAAGTAAAGACACATTATTATCACATCCCGGCTTTTTTTTCAGTCTGACTTCTCTTCATTTGTCTTTTGCATTAGCAATGGTTTAAAGAAGCATCCTTCTTATACAAGACAGGCCTTACCGTCTCCAATTATAAGAGCCAATGGTTACAGAAGTGTGTGATTTGTCAATTCTATAAATATGCAAGCTATCTAATTATAAAGTTAAAATACAACGATATCCCAAAACTTTCAGTACTTTAAACACATACAAACATGGCCAAGTCAAATGCACAATGAAGCAGAAGTATTGTCCATTTCCTTCTAACTTATTCTTCCATCTTGATAGAGCGTTTTAGAACAAACAGCCTATAATGTGGCAAAGGCCACCCTTGATCTCATTAACAAAATAAATTTCATCAGAAGGTAGTGAGGATTGGTTAGTCATTGCCCAATCCCAGCCTCAAAACTCATTAGCCGCATTGCCATTTCGACAACCCCCACCAATCTGGAATTGCTAACTTAAACATCATATAAACACTGTTTCTTTCTTTCCTTCATAAAACAACGCATCCTCATAATGCAATCGGAAACTCTTCAATAAGGTTTTCTCACCAAACAAGCACACAAGTGGACCTTAAATATAATCCCAAAATTAAATCATACCGCAACTATTTCAATTCGTAAAAAGGCGTGAAATCGAATTCTTCAATATTACTACCCGAATCAAAACATATCGCACAATCATAAGATGTCAACAACAAAACAGATCCAGGGCCAGACTCCCACTGCATGACTGCAATTTAGTTCAGAGCAAGTCCAAATAAGTCAAACCTGAGGAACCTCAATCGGCTGATTAAGTTCGCCGGGCTGAATATCCTGGAGAGGCGCCTGATCTTTAGAGAGTTTCACGTAACGCGATTGCTTCCTTTCCTCCATCCGATCTCACAAAAACCCAGAATTCAAAAAAAAAAAAAAACACTGCAAACAGAAAATGAACTAAGAATCACACAAGCCGCGCGTCTGGAAAGGGAAAAAAAGGAATACCGAAGAACCCAAATCTTAAACACTACAAGATCACGAGAATTACGAGGTACTAGCGTCGTTTCTAGATTGTCGATACGCTAATCCTCTCGCGACTTATGGAAAACGACAGAGGCCAAAAACACTAAAGTTCAGCGGATTCTTCGAATAAAAGGAAGAAAGATGGAATAATACCGAAGAAAGAAAAACAAGAAAAATGACTGGCTAGCTGCTGCTCCTAGTCAAACACTTGAACCGACTAAAACACTATGGATCGAAGAAATTGTATGCATAATGGAATTTTACGAACAGAATTTTTTTTTTTTTGTATTAAACAATTTTAATTCCGTCCGGCATAACGAACTCTTTTGGCCTTGAATTGGTACAAAATTAATTGTCTTATGGTATTTTTGGTATATTAGTCAACTTATTAATGGAGAGAAAATGAGGGAGCACATTTGCTCAAAATTATTTTTCTCAGTATCTCCTCAAAATCACATATCTCCCCTTAAGTTAAATAATAGAGTGTTTAGGTTTAATATTTTATAAAATTCCTATTTTAATAGTTTATAAATTAAAAATTTTGTGATCTTATATATATTACAATTATAAATCATGTAGATCATATTTTAGTAGTTTATATTTATTTATACTTATAATACTAATTATATAAAATATTAAATTCGAACCCTACATTTGTTTTAATTTAAGGGTGAGGATCTGATTCTAAAGAGATACTGAAAAAAATGATTATGAGGGAAACCAAACCCAAGAAAATAAGGGAAGAAAGAACACTTGGAAAGAAAATTAGGGGAAAAATGAGTTTTTGCTCTTAGACACAGGAGAAAAAGTGGAAGAAAGGAAAAATTGGAGAGAAAATTAAATATAGGTCCCACCACATTTTCTCCCCAACTTTTCTCTCCACACATGGAGAAAAACCCCTTTTCCTTATTTAGCCATATACTGTTTATTATTTGTTTATTTTAAGTCATTAAGTTTAACATCTCATATATTCAGAAGGCATGAGAATTGGATTGAGCCTCATGTAATGCCTGACTGAGAAATCTTTTTAAGTGAAGCATTGGTAAGATGCCAAAAAAAAAAAATAAGCAAGGTTCAAAATACCGAATCAAGCACTGAACTAATTGTGACAATGGTTCAAAAATTAATATATTAAATCGGGATCAATCCAACCATATCAAAATAATAACATTTACCTGAAAATATTAAAATATAACAACATTTTTTTATAATAAAAATATAACAACTTTAATATGCAAATACATACTGTTTGTGCGGATTTTAGGTGAACCGGAAATTTAAAGAAGGTTCGGGTAGCCAACAGTGTTTGGCAAGGAAACACAGTGCGAAACCAGATTCAGGGATGAAACCATGTGAAAAGAAGATTTTAGGGACTTTTCCTACTGGCATGTATTGATTCTCAAAACGAATTACAGTGATTTGAATTCGGAGAGGAGAAGGAAAAATGTTCTGTTCCAGAGAGTTGTTTTTTCTCGTTACAGATTAATCAGAATAAATAATGTATTTCGTAGTCGCCTAGCCGTTGGGTAGTTACAACGTGGCTCCGGAAACCTAGGCAGCGAGGGTGCTAAATCCGTGGATCACAACAGTCTGGTCCTACATCCTCGGGGGCATGGACTGCGAACGAACGTTGGTGTCGCTGGGTAAGCGGTCGCTGACGCTGGTCGCAGGCGCAGGTTGTTTGGCAAGTCTTGGTCGCGGGGACAGTTACTGGGCCTTGTCCTGGACCAGTGTGGCCAGCTAGGCTGTCAGGCGCTGATTGGGCCGGTCGGGCCCAATGTCATTTTTTGGGCATACACATACTACAAAAATTTAATAGTAACAATAACAAAATATGCAAATATAACAGCAATCAGAATATTCATCTTCACAAATTGCAATCCTTCAATCACTTTAATTAATAATCATTGATAATCAAAAATATCATTGAATTCATTCGTATTAGTAACTGGGTCACATACCCACCACTCAATTAAAAAAGGTGGACCAAATCGGATCCAAGGGTTCGACTGTTTGCAGTTGGTCCGGTCCAATTTTTCATTAATTGGGTGAAAGTTTCAGCCCATCGTCCACTTTCATTCATCTCACTTCTCAGCAACAACGACATGAATCAAGGTTTTAATCCTCACCAAAAAAAAAAGTGCTCACGTTTAGTATCCAATAGTATTTTGAATAAGATTTTTTCCCATGAACATAATGAATGATACATGTACTCGGGGGGTGGGGGGGCAACAATTTAAAGAGATTGTTGTGTTTTGAAGCTGTCTGGTTAAATCATAAAGGTTTTAAAAGTTTTGATTCAGTAGAAAGGATTACTCTCATAATATAAATCATTGTTTAAATCTCTAGTATGATCTAAGAGGTTTACCCACATTTAATGTTTAATGATGCTTAAAATGCGATTGTTTTTGATAAAAGAATCCATTTGTTAAGCAAAAAAAGAACTTATTGAGAGAAAAGAGGGAAGGAATTATTGATGTATGGCTTGCACTAGAGGAACTAGAGCCCAGGTTTAAGCTTTGAGAATTGGGATACTAACAATTCAAACATATTGCTTTAAAGAAGAGAGAATTGATGATAAGACTTGTTGGTATTCAGAAGTGTGCCCAGGAGAGAAGAGGTATTGGAGATGGAACTAAAAATGGAACTTAATGGGAAACTTGAACAGATTAAAATTCTTTGATTCTAAAACCAAGAACTGAATGATTGAAAGATGGGGATAGCAATAAATACCATACTATCATACCAAAACAACAACTTGATGAAGGGGGAATCGGGAAATTGCTTTAAGAAATGAATAGATTCTGGCATATTTGGGATGGCGTTGGGAAAACGTATTCACATAAGTTAAGACAAAACTTTTTTTATATTTTTATTTGTAAATTGTAAATTACATCAAAAAAGTAGCTCCTACTGTTAATTCAAATATACACATTGTAGATCATGGAAACAGAAAACTCATTCATGGCCCAAAATCCCTAATGAAGAGTGGAGTCAAATTAGTCAATCGATAATGGTCAAATTTGATATGGATACCGGCTCAGTGTGTCACACCTCACTAATAATCTCTTAACACCTCATTAGAGACTATAATTGAAACACTTATCTATCTTCCATACATGGAATTGGCCAAAACAACAAAATTTAAAAACTTACCAAAGTTACTATTCACTTAGTAAATTTTCAGATTTTTGAGCCAATTTTGAAAATTCATAACTAATTCTAGAAAATTCAAATTGAAGTGATTCAAGTCTCTAAATGAAGCTTACTGAATTCACTACAGGGGAAAAATATCAATTTGTCCAAATTAATAGCCAATTAATACAGTTTAATTCGTGAAAATCCACTGTTCATATGGTCATTTTCAATTTTTCCAGATTTTTCCCTTAACTTTAGAAAATCATAACTTTCTGACTACACATCCAATTTTGACAACATTTGACTCATTTTAAAGATTGGAATGTGTAGTATTTTTCTGGAAAATTTCAAACTATTTAGACCTCATTTACCCTGTTTCACCTTCAACTCAAGTTTAACCATTGTTAAGGGCTTTGGACCCTTTTAAAGCTTGTTGCATGCTCACCTTCCTCTCATCAATACATATAATACTCTTACATGATAATCTAGCATGCTTAGCCTATTTACACAGCACATACATCATGCTTCATAGTGCATAAGTTTAACATACAACTTTTCTAAAATCCATAAAAACAACATGAAACTACATTCCACTTGAACAATCATTCCCTTACATTTAAACATCACCCACCTTTACTCTTGTAGTTCCTTGCCTTTGTTCTTGGAACTTTGTCCTATAAGGTGTTATTGTGGGAGAGTGAGATTTCATAAAAATATTCATAGCAAAAACACCAATACACTCACCAAATGCATGATCATCATTTATTATTTGGCTAGTGATGCATGAACATGTAATACTCATGTTTTCAAACATTTCTCACAATACCATGGCATGTTAAGTCATACTATCACACATTCAAATATCAACAATTTAAATTACAATAGGGCACCAATCATAAACAATCATCAATGCTAACATTAGTGTAGGGTTAGTAGTTTTTGCTACCTTGCTTCCTTAACTTTGCTTTGTGATTCTTGCACTTCCCTCTTGCTTTTCAAATTCTCCCCGTAGTAATTGGACTTCCTACATATAATATGATGCATTGCATCAACATTAAGTCATCTCCAAGGCATTATAACAACTAAAAGTCCACAAAACTCAATCTTAGCAATTTCAATCCTTAAACTTCTAAATTTTCCAATTTTGATTCTAATGCTTTTAAATTTGCTTTCTCACTTCTACCTTACACAATTTTTCCTTCTAAATCCATCAAAAGCATCAAAAACTCACTCCTTCTCCCATGAACAGCAGAAATCTGAAAATGCACAGAAAATTTCAGCAAGTGTGGTTTTCACTTTCTATCATCCCACACATGCATAAAATCATTTCTAGACCATTTTCCAATCATTTAACAACATAAAAACTTTCATACCCATGCATGATCAGTTTCACCCAGCAACCAAGACAAGGGTTTGATGCCAAAAATTCAATATGAGCTCAAATCACTTCAAACCAAATGCCAAAATGTTGCAAATTACATGAGAAGTTGTTTTGTAACATTTGATTGATCTAAATCACTCTCTTCTTGATTTTCTCTCTCTAAAACCTAAATCTCCAGCAGCCCAAATACTTCACCATATCAAGAATTACACCATTCAAAAGGAAGAGAAGAGCTTGTAGATCAATTTCATGAAAAGAATTGAGCTCTTACCTTGAATTTTACTTGAGTTCTCTTCTCCTTTGCTTCCCTTGGTGTCACGTCCTATTCCTCTGTTTTTCTTCTATGGAGCTCGTGCTTGGGGTGCAGAAATGAGGCTGGAGGAGTTAAAATAAAATCTGACCATAAGTAATTGGCAAAAAAAAAAAAAAAATCTGACCATAAGTAAAAATAATTGTGGGGTCCACTTACACTGCTAGGGTATCTTTATACTGATGTAATCTACCACTTTGAGTTAAATATCCCCCTTACGTTTTCTCTTTGAATAAGATGGCACCAAGTGGCACACCTCATGTCCCCACAATCTCCTTTATAAAAGTGAAGTAGCTTTAAGGTTGCTTTACCCGAAAATTTTCTTCCGAAAATGCTTTTCAGGGATTTTCTGATCACTTGATCAATTTAGTGTTCTTAAAAATTCCTATAATTCCTCTGTTCTTTTAATCATTTTTCCTTCCTCAATTCTCATTCCGGATGTGTCTTTAATTAATTTCAGAAGAAAAACCTATTTCGAGGTTTTTCCGAACCTTTTTTCTTATGTTCTTGCAAACCATTTATGACTTTCTCTTGAAATCAATTTTATAAAATACTAGATTTTCTTAGCTATTTTCTCATACTCTGAAATCAAATATTTGAGGCCTTTGGATATTTTAAATAATTATATTTGACTAATTATTTTATTAAATAGTTAAATATTAAATAACCTTTAAAATTCCCGCAAATGTTATTTTTGTCATCCTGACCTAAACTGGGCCTCAATTACTGATCAGTGAATTTTTCTCTATCTTTTAGTCCTCTAAAAATTTTTCTAATATTTTGGTCAAATTTTGACCAAAATGCCCTTGAATTTCATAATGACAATTTGGTCCCAACTTTCAAATTTACACTTTGGTCCTTCAATTCTAAAAATGTCATTTTGATCCCTACTCTTCCAAAGTTCCTATTTTACCTTTTGTGCCATTAATTAATCCATAATTATTCAATTAGCCTTTCTGCCTGGTTACAAAAAAACACGAATATCACATAGTGACATTGCTATGATTTGAAAACTATTGAGGTGTTATTGTATCCCAAAAGAATTTAGGATACACAACACTTTTGAATAAACACTTCTAGGTAAATTTACACTTTATAATACAATAAAAAATGTTTTCCAATAACGTTAAGTTTGTAGCCAGCCAATCACAAAATTAGTTATGTTTTTCATTAAAATTTTAAAAATAATTATCTTTTTGTACAATATAAAAATCATCTTTAAGCCTAAAGAAAGAAAACATAGAATAACTTTTGAATTCAGAATTACTTAAAATAATCATTATTTTGTAGAGATCATTCTTATTGATTGCTTTGGAAAATGATGAATACTTTTTTTCGCCATTAATTGATAAAGAAGTTATTTATGTGTGAAGAAACATGCTACAAGGGGAAAAATAATAATTTGTCTTCTTAAAAATCTCTGAAAAGGCATTATATTCACATTATAAATAGTCTTAGTTGTCGGTAAAAGATAAAAAAATTCATATTACACAGTAAAATAGCTTTGATATTTGACATTCCAATAAAAATCTTTGGAAAAAAGAAAAATAAAACCATTTAATTTGGATCGATATTAAATTCACCATAAAGTGAATACAGAAAAATAGATAGCTTCAATATTTGACATTCCAATAAAAATATTTAAATGTGAAATTGAAAAAATAAATAAAAAATAAAACCCTTTTAGCCCGTTTGGTTCAATTACATGAAAGAGAATTACATGTAATCCTGATGCATTCTATTGATTACATTGTTTGGTTGGTAAGGTAATGCAATCGAATGTAATCTTGATTACATCAAATCAGGTAATCCCCATTACATAGCTTTGGCTATGTAATCCGGATTACAGCTTGTATAAATTAACATATGGGTACTTGTATATTTTATAAATCAGTATTTATACATTTATATCATTCATTTTTAGTCTTGATAAAGTTAAAATTTTATTTCACATTTTTTTTATTTTTAATAAATAAAATATAAATTCTATTTCATAATTCCTTGATAACATACCAAACAAATGCTATGTAATCATCATTACATTACATTACATTTCCATCCATTACATTCCATTGCATTACTATGAACTCCATGAACCAAACGGGCTATTTAATTTGGATCAATATTAAAACTCCCACCAAAGAAATATGAATTATGAAATAAAATTTGAAAGAAACTAATGCTCAAAATATTGAAATTATAATTAAATATTAAGCCTTTAGTATTCGGTAAAGGTAAAGATTTGGTAACAAACAAACTTTTACTATTCGAATTATTCAAATGGAGACAAATTAGGAACCAACAAAAAGATAACGAGATTCCTAAAGATTTGGTAACTTAAATCATAACAAATAATAACAAACTCTGAGAATAGCAAAAAGTGCACAGCTACAATTGATTCTGTCAACAAGACAAGCTTTTGAGATTAAAGATATAATGGTGAATAGATAAAGATTTGATCTTTCCATATTTCTGGAATGTTTTGGTATGATTGATCTGATCTCTTCATTTCAATTCTGCAGGGAAACTAGTTACTCTTCATCTTACAAGGTTTAAGATCTGCATTTCTTTTCTGTCGCATCACATTCTTAATTGATTAGAGTTTCTAGCTACAAACTGCATATTACATTATTGCTATTTACCTTTCACATTCCTCAGTTTGAGAAGCACAGATAATTATTTGTTTGAAAATGAAATGCAAATTATATATACATCTCACTGTGTTCTATATGTGTGTGTGATTGAACACAACTGTCCCTTGAACTCATATGTATGAGTAGCCAATGGCTGGTGTTTTGTCCACTTGTGAGTTATGTACAGGTTGCCTGTTCAACCTTACGAGTGTGATGGGTGCGTGAGTTATTTCAACTGGGTGAAGAATAAAAAAAGAAAATATTTAGATGTCTACTCAAAATAACTTTAAATTTTGCTTATAACCTAAGGCTGTTTGGTACGAGAGATTTGGAGTGGGGGGAAGGGGAGAGGAAATTGTTTAGAGTTAAATTAAAAAAAAAATGAAGGTGTGGGTTTATAAAATTTTAACAAGGATAGGGTGTAAATTAAAACAAATAAAGAAAAAATAATTAAACAATTTTAACTCGGCTTCTCTAATTGTTTTTTTTCCTCAAATCCTACTCAATTTTTCCCCTCCTCTCATTTTCCATCCCGTCCCCTCCCTCATACCAAAAAGACTCTAATTTACAAAAGAACCCTGGAGAGGAAAAAAATTTGCCTGATTAATTAATTAAAGTCACATATTGAAGGAAGCTAAATATGATTTAATATCGATAATATATTTTATCTCATATTCTATATATATATATATAT
>QFDD01007625.1:0-15159 GCA_006871305.1 Vachellia collinsii
TATTGGCAATAAATAACAATTGCGACGAAGAGACAAAGTGCGCCTACTGAAGATTTGGGAGAAAATAAATGTCGCAGAGAATTGAAAGAGGACTATAAATGCTTTGATTGAAATTAAAGATGGAAGCTCTCAGAAGTAAAAAAAAAAAAAAAGGTGCGAGGAAGCTGAAGGAGGCAAAAGGAACAAATAGAGTGAGAGCGCTAATTTTGCAACGCTCTGTTCTTACTTGTTTACTTTAGTGAGAGAGAACAAGAGAGAGGGATTGAGAGGGCGACTCAATGTCACTTCATTAACTTTGTGATAATTGAAACGGATTTTCAGATTTTCTTGGTTAGGATGTTTTTGGAAAGGGAATTAATTTTTTTATATTTTCAAAAATGGTAATATTAATTAGGTCAAACAAGTTATGATTAAGTTCAAGGTTATTTTTAATATTATAATTTTTTTTTTCAATTGCATCTTATCCAAATTTCATATCAGAAGTTATTTTTCAAAGATTAGGATTAGGATAAATAAATTTCTTTACATGCTGCTTATTCTATCTGTCACTATCTTATATTGGTAAAAAAAACTTGGGGTGAATCTACAATTTCATCAACTAATATTCATGCGGGGCAAGCAAAATTTATATTTAATTTTAAATGATATAAAAGTAGACATAATTTTTTAAGAACAAAGTAATTTCAACAACTCTGACTTTATAGCAAATGTTTGGACCGATTTAAACAAACTGTTAAAATTATACTATTTTTTAAAAGATTATGTTTACTTTTACATATTTAAAAACTTAACTGTATCAAATGTTTCTGGTAATAAATTTATTACTAAAATTTCACATAAACCCAAACAAATTATATTACCATCTTTTGTTATTTTTGTTTCTTTTAAATATGTTTGGATACCAATAGGTTTAAATCTAAAAAAAGAGGTTAGTCCCTTATAAAACAGTAAACCAAATTCAAATCCTTACAGAGATATATACACACATTTTAATATTCAATAACATTTCAAACATAATTACCTTTAGAATAACAATATATGTGTCTAAAAAATGGATTTGGAGTTCCGAACCCATCTTATGGTTAAATTTTAGATTTAATCTTTTAATTTATTCTTAAAATGTTCTTAAATACGTAAATTTCAATGCTTGGATTTTTTTCCTTCTTGTAAAAACTTCTCCTTTTAACCATCGTATAGCAAATGGTGAGAGTATATCTTAATAATTAGAAATCTCAATCTTCGTCTGCGCCGGCAGAGAAATTTTTTCCTTTTCGCTTCAATCAGAAAATTAAATAATTTTTTCAGTAAAAAAAATATAATTAATTAATTGTTTAAAATAATCCAATATTAAAGCAATAAATGAATACAAAAATTTTCAAAAACTGCACAAAATTCTCAAATGTAAATTAACGGTAATTTAATATATTCACACATAAATTACCTTTTTTTATTTACTTTTACTATAAAGCATTGCAACCTCGTAAAAATGAGAAATACTTACATACTCCGGGAGTGTCATATCATCCATACTCTATCCAATAAAAATATTCTAAATGTTCTATATTATGATCTCATATCCCATAAATCTTTTTTAATTATTTTCTTTTTTCCATATCCTATTATCACATATATTTATTGTGGAAAAAAGGGTAATACTTAGAAGAGATTTATGGGATATGAGATCACAATAGAGGACATTTGGAACATTTTCATTGAATAAAGTATGGATAATGTGGCACTCTCGGAGTATGTAAGTATTTATCCTCAAAGATTGAGTAATGTTATTAAAACAAGGCAACCTTATTAAATCTGTCAATAATTTGAATTAGATTCTAAAACTACACTCAATCCTTCTCTCTACTTATCTAATCTCTTCTTCTCCAAAATTGTTAATACGTATTATAAATAAGAGCATTTTAAATCAATGCCTTCCATAATTTATCAAAGGCCAACAATCATAAAAATGGTTGGGAAAACTATAAAAATGTTAAAAAAAAACTTATAATAAGGATGGAGGAAACATTTGGTAGAAGGAAAACAAATAATTCTATGTCATAAAAGCAATTAAAGTATCTTTTACTTATTTCATACAATGGCCAAAAAGATTTTCTAAACGATCATAAAATAAAAAAATAGTTATTATATTTAATATGCTCATGTATTTACGAAACGTCATCTCAATTCATCTTACTTAATAATATTTTGAATGCGGTATAATTAATTCAGAATGTGGTATGACTATAAATGATTAAAAGAATGGTTTCAATAAGATTTTAGTTATCAATAATTTTTTCATCAAGGGATCTTCAAATCATTTTGAACTTTTAATGACAATCACATATATTGTTTTGTTATATATATATATTAATTACTATTATATTCATATAAGTGATAGATATTATATTTCATGTTTTATGCTTAATTCTAAAATAAAATTTATTTTCATTAAAATTAGTAATATCCTTTATAAAAGTAAAATCACTTGGCATTATAGAGTTGCTATTTTGTTTTTTTGTTATTCCTTAGAGATAAATGTCATTTTTGTAATTTGTACACATGCATACTTAATCTAAGACAATTATTTCTTTTAAATTTAAATATTGTTGATATCTGCATGACGTGATTTTCTAGTTTGTATATATAATTAAATTGAATGTTGGGATTTTCTTACTTTGGTTTTTCCTTTAAGAAATAATTGTTTTACCTTTTATCCATAAAAAATATAAAATAAACAAAGGAAAATCATCATAAAAGAGATAAACTTAACAGTAAAAACTATTTTCATAATATGATTTACGATCAACAAAATAAAACTAAGAAGAGTTGATTCACCTTACTTATATGTGTTTTTTTTAACCTTATAATAAATATGGTCAATATGGTTTCATGCTAAGTCTTATATTTAACAAGACAAAAATTTTTAAAAGCCAGTCGCCGCGCGTGAGAAAGTGTCACTATTACTGCTCATATGGTCATGGCTCAAGTCAAGGGGCCTAACGCTTTGTTTGTTTGGGGTCAGTGGGTGTGTACTATCCTCGTGTTGGGGCTTTGGCTATTTTTAATCTCGAAATGGTGTTATACATTTGTCCAAACACGTAATTCGTCGAAAGGTGATGTGACTCGCACGTGATGCTCACGTGCCTTCCTTGACCCCACTCTCTTTCTCGCTGACTTCCAAACGCCATTATGGGCTTGTTTGCCAATCAATTCTCAAAATCACTTTCACGCAAACCGAGACAAAACTCTCTTACATACATACCTCGGATTCTGTGAAACCAAGGTTTAAAACCTAGGTTTTATTACTTCCCAAACAAGCCCTACGCGAAAGAGCATCTGCGGCTGCTCTGATGACTGATAATCCTCATCCACACTGTTGAGTTAACTTACCTGTTTTGTTTTTTTCCCCTTTTCTTGTTAATTTCATTTATTTATTTTTTTATTGTTAAAATTACCTGATGGTACATGATAATGATGTTTACTAAATATTATAGAAACAACAAAATGTTTTCTATTATTTATGAATATTTTTTCTAATAACATTCAATTTCATTTTATAAACTTATTAAATTAATTAGAATAATAAAAATTAAAATTTAAAAAGCGATAATAAAAAAAGACAGTTCATTAATAAGAAGAAGAAAAACACAAAAAAGTTGAGATGGTGTGTGCAAGCAAGATTTGAGAACATTGACTCAATAGAGACAATTTACATTCTATTGAGTTTCTAAACTCAATATTAATGATTCACTACACATCATGTATTGGAGTCAAAAAGTTAGGCCTCCCATTATACTTTTGGGAAATATTGATAAGTTTTTCAAGTTTATGTAAAATGACACATCTAATTGTTAATTAAAAACTTTGCTTTGACCATAAACGTGAGCCACGGTCAAAACTTGTTTGCTCAAAAACTAGTTCTACACATAGTCAAGTATATGTTGATGGATTTCATATCAAGTCTCCAGACGCATCTCTCATTATTTGCTCAAACTACTACTTGATGAAGATAAATTGTCACTTTCACTGTCATCACTCCACATGTCACTATTAAGTTTGACCAAAAAAAGAGAGAGAGGAAGATTCACATAAAAAAAACATGTATATACTAACATAGGTATATGAGAAATGCATGTACTAGCATGATACGAACTGGATAGTAATAAATATATATGTATTCTATAGATGCATGACACCATATTGAAATGTAATTTAAGGGATTTTGTTGCGTTCAGTGTACACAAAACACAGTATCCCTTTTTTCCCAAGTATTGACATTTCATGAGTTATTTGTCGCAAATAATATTCGTTCAATGCTTGATGTAATTTAAGGTGTTTTTTTTTTGGTCGTGTTCACTGCATATAAAACACAATACCGCTTTTTCCCTTGAGTGTTAATCTTTTGATTGTTATCATATCCATCGCATTTAATGTGTAATCGTCGTTGCCTAGTAAAATGTGCCCATAAACCGCAAAAATATTATTGCTGATGTAGATATATATGGATGCATGATAAATAGGGAACAAAGAATTGCATCACACTCTCACCACATTCCTATGATTTCAGGATCAATTGCTTGGATGGTGTACTTTGTGAGACATTCTTACGTATTTCCAGAGTATTATATTATCTATATTTTGTCTAATGAAATTGTTTCAAGTGTTTTTTATTATATATCTAATATCTTATAAATTTCTTCTAATTATTTCTCTTTTTCCATAACTCATTATAATATATATATATTTATTATGAAAAAAGAGAAATAATTAGGAGAAATTTATAGAATATGAAATTTACGATAGAGAAAACTTAAAATATTTTCATTAGTTAGAGTATAGATGATATGACACTATAAAAATATATAAATATTTCTCCTATTCTAATAAGAATTAGACTAGTTATTTATCTTTGGCACAAAAAACAATTCCTTGTTGGCCCGTTACTCTAACCATAAATAGTCCGACATCAAAATGAGGCAACATGCAAAGGTCTAATACGTGACGATAAGGGGAATTGGGTCATGGAATTTCAGAAGAATCTTGGGGTGTTCCCAGTGACTGTGGCGGAGATCCTAGCCATTAAGGTAGGATCAAACTTTGCCGAACCCTATGCATTCGAAATGTGCACGTTTATCTGGATCATCCATATAGGGTTGAGATCGAGGATACCCATCATATGATCTATGAGGATGGGGCTTTTGAATTACGCAAGACAAGGCGAGAGGCAATTGAATGTGCTAACCTGCTAGCTAAGGATGCCCACCGTCATGGGCCTGGAGTAACACTTTTGCCTAATATAGTTCTAGCTTGTAGAGATAGGTATCTTCTAGATAGGCTTTTGGTGGAGGCCCATGTGCCCACCTAGTGCTTTGTTTGTGAACTATCAAGCCTTGGCTTGCCACCTTTTATCCAAAAAAAAAAAGTCAGGTCAAAGCTTGTTTAGTTCCCGTGAATACTCCCAAGGTTTTAAATTTTGGACAAAATTGAGATCAAGTTGTTTATATTCATTAAGTTTTCCGACCACACTTATTATTTGCTATTAGTAAAAAAACAGTCAAGGTTGAAGCTTGTTTAGTTCCCGTGAATACTCCCAAGGTTTTAAATTTTGGATAAAATTGAGATCAAATTGTTTATATTCATTAAGTTTTCCAACCACATTTATTATTTGCTATTATTAATTGTTAAAATATATATGTGTACTTGTAAATTCATCTCTATGAACACTTATAAATTTTTGTATCAATTATTATAATGTAAATCAGGATTTATAAATTTTTAAATGACCATGTTTTGTTTTGCTATTGCAATTTGTTAAAATACACACGTGCGCACACATTTTTTTAAATTCACCTATATAGACATTTGTAGATTTTTATATCAGCTCTAATAATATAGATTCTAATTGGTAAATTTTTCATATAGTCACATGCTATTCGGTTATTATTAATTGTTAAAATGCCTACACTTGTAAATTAACTTATCAAACTGAATTAATGGATATGAACAAGTTGTAAGTTTTATCCTTAAATTCACATTTTACCAAATTTTTTTTTATTTTAACAAATTGGCCCTTAGCAAGTCAAAGAGTATCAAAAGAAAGGATATTTAAGGAAAAAAAATCCATATTTCTAGACTGTGGATTATAGCCCTCCTATTGTCTCGTTTTTCAAGTTTCTCAATCTTTGTAGAATTAAGCTCTTCTTATTATCAAACCTGTAATTCCTTTATTTGTAGTTGTTCTTACTTTATTTCATAACATTGTAATTTTAATATCTAGTTAATATCATTTTGCCTTTTAAAAAAAAGAAAAAAATCCATATTTCAGACAAAAGATTTTATAGTAAAAATTTTGAAGAAAAGTTTTGGTAGCATAAACGAATGATTGTCCTTGTTTCCATCAACCCATGATTTTCACAAATGTGTTATGCTAAATCCGAAACTGGGGTCCTTACAACAAAGTAGGAAGGAGGAGGGTTCACATAAACAAGTACTAAGTGCGAGAATCAAATATATCCAACATAAAACCCACCATAAATATAGGAGATAGTTGGTCTTAATCCTAAAAATGTAATAAGATTTTTAATTCATTTTATTTTTAATATTTATTATTTTCACCCAATTTAGGGAGAACAAGTCACTTTTATAATTAAATAATTTACCTCACTTTCTTAATCAAATTAATTAAGTAATTCTTATATTAACTATCAAAAGAGTATAATAACTTCTGGTTAAATATGACAGAAGAGAATCATGTATTTGAAGGAGTTGGTTGGAGATCATGCATATATGTATGTGTGTTACCTACAAGATTTGGTATAACAAGGATAATCACTCACAATTAGTAGTGGTAACAGACCAATAGGTCTAACTTATATTTTAGCCTATATAGGCCAGGTCTGTTTAGGACCAGGCCTAAGCCCAGACCATTTAGGAGGCCTGCTTTTTTTTATAGAAGGAAATATTGAAATCAAAACCTATGACTTTTAGATAGAGAAACTGTATCACCACACCAATACATTTCTTTGTTACTTGTTATGCATTTTCTATAGTTATAAACTCACTTTATCTACAAGTTTTAATTATTAATTATTCTACCTAGTTTTTCATCCATCGATTGTATGCTTCCACTTCTAGCCTCCTGATTCCTGAAGCTTCACTCGCAGAGTCATAGTCGCAGACTCCTTCGACCTTCCCTCCTTCGGACCTTTTAAACAAGGAGACAAGTCAAACACCAGAGCCCTCTGTTTTGTTGTCTTCTTTTGATGGTGGGATCATGTGAGAATCGCAGAAAAGGACCCTATTGCTAGGGTGAAGGAAGCTTTTCATGATGACCTCTTTCCCGACAAGATCAACCTTGGAGTGGTCTATTAACCCCATCTACATTCATTTCACTTGATTTTGCATCTTTGATGGAAAACACATATGCTTTAATCTTCATGAATTCTTTGTTAAGTTTCTATTTGGTTATTGATTTTCATTTCAGCTTCTTGTCCCTTTTCTGTACGTTTAGGGGACTTACAGGGACGATGAAGGGAAACCTTTTGTTCTCCAATCTGTTGGCGACGCAGAAAGTAAGATTAAGGGATGTAAATTCGAGTGAATGTTCCTCTTTTAATCTTTTTTTCCTTAATAATAATGATTTTTCACAATCAATAAAGATGGTAAGGTCACTCGATTTTAATTTCACTTGAGTAAGGGTATGATGGTGATTGATAAACCCTCATATCATAGCATTAATCTATATTAGAAGTTACAGCCATAATGTGTGGTAAAGGAGCTATTTGAACCCCATAGTGGGCAGTACAACTAACAAAATCATTAAGAAAATACTTTGAACAAAATCATTAAGGCTATATAACAAAATATCCTCAACTAAGTTTTCTCCCCTTCTGTTTGTACCAGTACTGGAAACAATGTGTATGGGTGTGCAGGTCTATCTAAGGCACAGTAATTGGGCATAGCTAAGTTATACTGCATATATTAAAATTGGAACTGCCTTTAGGATGCTGTTTGAGCTATTGCCTCACTAATAACTCTTTCGTAAATGGCCATATTAATAGCTGATAATGTATCAGTACATGTGAATGGTCGGAATACTTCTTTCTAGCTTAATTTTAGCGCTCAATGATTCTTTGTAGGAAAAAAATTGAAAGCAAAAGCTTTCTTGTTATTGCAGTTCTACTGCAGTGTTGAAGGCTTATTGTAATACTATACATTTCATGTACTTAGAAAAAAGAATATGTTTTTTCAATATACATGAAAAGTTTAGAATGAAAAGTTTAGATAAGTTAAATATTGAGATTTGTTAAAAAAGAAAAATAATGAATGCAAGTGGAGATTTTTCCAATAGCTCTTTCTACTTTACCAAGCAAGCCCATACACAGCTAGATGGAATAGGGAGCTAACCCAATACGCAAAAGGATGTGTTTTTTTTTTTGGAACTAAAAATGTGCAAGGTAGTTACGAATCAAAAGGTCAAAGAAAACGGCCTAATGAATGCAATCAATAAAAGAAGAATAAAAAGATTATACCAACAAAAATTCCTTAACCCTATCGTCTCTTTGACAATGCACATATACTTGAAATTCATGTGTGGCCTTCTTAATTGGGTCGTCAAGTGACTTCTTATCAGCATTCAACTAATCAAATTCAGCCCATTATTTCTGCGCCATTGGATTAAATCAAGCAGTATATATGGAATCTTTTGAAAAAGGGGTAGATGCATATTGACGAAAATAGTAGTTTGGAGAAGGAGCAAAATGATACAATTAAAAGATGGAAGTTACAAGTTATAATATTTCAAATTAAAAGGAAATAAACTACATAACTTATTAAATAATTTCTCAATTTTAACACCAATGTCTATCTCTAGTCTGCCTACTTGTGATATTCGTAATATTCTCAAGTTTGCACGAGGTTATTGTACAATTTTCATGAGAAAGGTTAAGATTCAAAGGCATACCTCTTGCCCTGTCACTGCAATTTATTTGGGTCCAGATAAATTTCGAATTTTTAAATGGGTTAAATCACTCTCTCCTAAACCTTGTCTTTTTTGCATCTCATGCCTAAAACTAAAGCTTCACTGGATTATCTAAGTTGCACCAGCAGTTTTTGCTTCCTTGAACAATATCACTATCGTTACATATAAGAAAAATGTACTCAATCCTCTGGAAAAAGATACAAACGCGTTGCTTCGATCTGCTTCTACTTACACCTTATATAAAACTGATATACTATTATTTCCCCATCACCTGGACCCCTTTGTGATAGTTTTCAGTGTATGATTCTGTTGTTATATATATATATTTGATCATTTTATAAAAAAAAAAAACTTTACTGGTTGAGATAGAAACGAAGTTTCCTAGAAAGGAAATAATGTTTGCTTGGACTGTGTTGGATTGGGAGGAAAATAACACCATAAGGTCTTGTGACTTATGATTCACTCTTGCAATATCCAGATCTCTTGAGTCATTTCCAAAAAGGCTTGAATTGCATATCCAGCATAATAGAGTACGCAAACATGAAAACCAAAAAATAGAGCCTTCGAACGTTTACTCTCTTCCATCGGAATGAACACAAAGGAAAGTCATAACGATCACATAAAAGCCTCACAGATGATAGTTGATCCATTTTTGCTTTTCCTTTTAATAATTTTCCACTGATTCGTTAATGAGTAGACCCAAAGTCTTTATCATAATTGAAATGCCATTCAGCAAAGGACATGAAACCATAAATTTCCTTTATACCATTTGATGGAGAGCAAATTTTTCCTTTATGTAGAGCCAAGTTGCAATTCAGCTATCATTATAAAAAAAATGAAATTAACCATAAAATTACTGACAGAATTTTGATCTATCGTAGAATGAATTTGTCACAGACATTTTTCCAACAGAATTTCCGATTTTTTGTGACTAACTCCATCGAAAATTTAATATTTTTTTTTATGGTGCACAAGATATTCAACAAAACAATAATCCCTTTCAATAAAACATAAGTGACACCATGGGATTGACGAAAACATTTAATTAAATTATTAAATGAAACCTTTTTTATTTGTTAATACTGTATCGAAAGATTTAGTTGTTGATAAAACATAATGGTAAAAATAGATTAACCAATCTCATCTTATTTAAGATTTGTTGCTACAGCAGCTGTCCTTATGAGATGAAAATTAAAACTTTTGAAAGCTTAATTCCACTTACAACCTCTAATGTTAGTACTTGCTTTTGTGGTTAAGAAAAATAAAAACTAACAAGTTTTCCATCATTAAAAAATTTTGAAATGAAAAAGAACTCACTTGATTCACACTTAGCTTCTTGAACCCAGAAAACGACCCAGGAGACAAAATGAACCTCACATGCACATCCTCTAACTTATCCTTCTTATTATCACCAACTTTTCGACGCTGCCCTCATCTTCTTCCCAGCTATCTACAAAACAAAATGAAGTAGATTCAATTTAAAGCCCATCTACAAGCATCATCTCAAACATATATATAACAGATCAAATCAGAACCAGTGACAAAGCCTAAAAGCGTGCGAGATTAATCTAGCTACTTTTAGCTTAAGAAAGTGAGGGCATAATTGACATCAGAACTGAATATACAAGATATACTCACTGCTTTTGGCTGCATCGCCGCCGCCGCCGCCGCCACGGACCGGAGCTCCAATCCTCGTATAGAACATAAATGGAGGACTTGCAAGAGAAGAAGAGAGCCCATAATAGCCAAGGATCACTTGCCGGTAAAAAGGTCAAGAAAGGGAGGGTCTTCAGGTAGCCGCCGGCCGGCAAGTCATCCCTGGCTGCACTAAACTCTCTGCATCTCTTCATGCAAGTCCCTGCTTAGGAGGCACACAGAGAGAGAGAGAGAGAGAGAGAGAGAGAGAGAGAGAGAGAGTCTCTATCTATATGTGAATGTGTGTGTGTTGTAATGATTTCTTTATTGAGTCTTGAACTTCCCTGGATGGGAATGGGATAGGAGTTTCATTGGTTAATCCCAAATGTGGCAAGCGGCCCTTCTTGCAAGCCAAAATTCACTCATCAAAACTCAGCAGCAGCCTCAAATAAAAAAATGGGTTAATATAATCTTTAATCATTTAAATTTATTCTTATTTTGATTTTATACCCTTAAATTTAAAATCAGTGATTTTGATTCTTTAAAGGGCAAACTAATTTAAATTTTTATTAAATTATAGGAATCAATATTTTAAATAAAATGAAATTTTTGGGATCAAAACCAATAATTTTAAACTTGAAAGACCAAAATCAAAATGAAGATAAATTGAAGAATAGAAGATTATGTTAATCCTATCATTATTGTGACCATTTCTTTTTCTTTTTCTTTTTTATATCATTATTGTGACCTTTTCTAGCTAAGATTGGTTGATAAAATTTTCAGCTAATTAAGATTGCATTTAATTTTGAGTAGTCTATAGACTTATTATTCGTTTTAAAGCTCAAACTTGGATTTTTAAAATAATTATTTTGGATAGAGATATTTGTTACAAATAAAAAGTTAAAATATTAACAATAAAATAAAATATATGAATCCTTCCATTTTAAAGAGATGTATTTATTTTATCATTTTATGTTATCTATCTTTCTTAGTAATTGTCAAGTTCCCCTGCTGGCAAAAAAAAAAAATTGTCAAGTTCCCCCAAAAAATTAACAAAAACAAATTTACAGATTTTGATTTTTAATTTGAGGGATTACACTTTGATGATCAAAAGATAAATTTAGTGGTAAATAAATTACAATTTCTTTTTGCTAATATATAAGTTGCAACTTGCTTACAGTTGTAAAAAACTGAGAATTTTCTTTGTAAGTAAAGCATTTAAATTTTGCATATAAATCCCAATTATTTGTAAGGGAAAATTAGATCAATGACAGAGAAAAAGTAATATTCATTGAGAAAGATCATAAAAATCGTTTTTTATTTAAAAGGACCAAATTTTAAAATATTAAATTATCCCTCCACAACCTTCCATATCTCCTCCTGCTTTCTCTCCGCATTATTCTAGTTTCAAAATAAATATGAATTTTTCAACGTTCACTAAACTACACAAAATTTTGCTCAATTTCTAAAACTTGCATACACACATGTATATCACTTTAAAATAAAATTATATAATTTTAATATAAATCATGATCTGCATAATTTATTATATATGTTGAAGGAAGTTTCAATATATATAGAAAAAAGATTAAATTATCAATAAATAAAAAGGTTTGTATACTTTATTTTTAATTTAGAAGGAACTTATGTGATTGTTGTAAAAAAAATCATGTAATGTTAATAAAATTTTAAAAGTTCAGAGAATTTACTATATTTTTATGTAAAAATGACAGTCTAAATTCTAAATTTCTTCCCTTAAAAAAAATACTTGTGTATAAGTTAAAAAATATTATCAAAATTTTTAAATATAATCAATAAAATAATTATAAATCACAGTAAAAAAACAATATTGATAGTAAAATCTCTATTGATTTGAACTAGTTTTGATAAAATATAAAATAAGTTTAATTTTATTAGATAAAGGGTGCTTATTTAATATTAGTGTTCATAATATAAATCAGATAAAAAAATTAAAAAAACTTAATGATATAGATAGATAAACAACATATTAAAAATTAGATGATATGAATATGGATTTAGGAGAAAAATGCAAGGTAAAAAAAATATATGACGGACGGTTTCAGTTTTAATTTTTTGTTGTAAAAAATTATGAGTGTAGAGAGAACTAGAGGATTTAGTTTTGGTTAATTTAGTACTGGTAAATTTTGTATTATAAATCTTGGTCATTCTAAATAATTATAATATTTATGGTCCTTTTCAATAAAAGTTTTTTTTAGAGGTCTTTGTATGCCCAAAAATCAGCTTAGGCTAAGCGAGTCCTTGGCCCAATTAGCAAAATCAACCCAACTCGTGATCCATTGATAGTCCCAATGACCAAAGACCTTAGGATATCTTGCATTCGCAACTAACGCCAGTGACCACACGCTCTGACGACACAAGCATCCGTCTACCTGCCTACTTCCATCCTTGGCTTTTCGTAGACGTTGGGTCAAGCAGTTACGATCCGATAATCTAGCACCCATGATGCTTAGATCCTTAGAGGAACGTTGAAACCGTTCTATGGCCGGTGACCCCTACTTCCCTCTATTTATTTTCCTTATTGTAATCATTAAAGAGACTTTGATTAACCAAAAGAGTATCTTTCGCAATCTGAAATTTTCTGCTCTGTGTTTAGCTTGGCACTGCTAGCTCAAAACTTGCTTTAATTAATATCATACTTTCCTGTCTTTGCATCAGAAACAGGCCCTTTCATTCTTATCGTACTGTTGATGCCCCAAGCTTTTCTTTTTGATTCGCATTAACTAAATTTTGCACAAACAGTCCTTCAATCTAATTTTCCCAATTTGTAATTGAGAATCTCATATTTAAAATTATTTAAAATGACATTTGGAGTTTATTTTCAAATATTTTTTGCAAACGTAGTTCAGTAAATGGGATTCCATTCTTATATATGGATATTTGGATAGACCGTTCTTACACTGTTACACATGAATAATTAGTGCTTATGCATTAAAAAAAAAGTCAATAAGCTTTTATATTTATGAACCGGATATAGTATAATCTAATAATAAATATAAGTATTTCAGAATATGATATAATTAAATAATTTATTTAATTTTTTTAGTCTTTTAGAAAAAAAATGAATTGACTCTTATATTAAAGACTGTTAGTAGTATATTTCAAATAGTAATAAGTTGCTATTTCTTATTCTTTCAAGTCACTTTGGACTTGTTCTCAGAATGACTCTATGTTATTTGACCATTTTTTGACTAGTATCAATGCTTGTTGATACAAGATTTTACTTTTTGATTGAAAACTGCTAATACAGCTTAATGTTCCAATCTTCAAGTATTAGTCATTTGTCCTGCATTTCTTGCTCTGCTGAAACTCCAAACCTTAAAAACAACCATTTCCATGACCAGTTTGTGCAATTTGTACATGAGGGAGTGGCTGCAGCCTGGGTGGGCCCACTCTTAAGAGGGAATAATGTGCAATTATAAGTTCAACAACCAAATATCACTTGTGTTAGGTAGTTTTTTTTTATTTAAATTAAGTATTGGTTCTAGAATAGAAATTAAAGTACTATGAAGTTTTACCTGTGGTCCCTATATTGCATGTCTCTTGCGCAAACATAACACGCATTAATAGAGGAGTTTTATCTGTGTGAAAGCAATTTTTCTTGTTAGTTTATTTTGAAGAGAATCGCTATAAAGTTTTAAGAAAGAAACAGTGATAACCAAAATGTTTAAGTAACAACTTATTAAGATAAATTTATTGGCATTTTCTACATAAAAAGTAGTCATTATGTACTGTTCAATTACAAAATTTGTTAGTGATTACATTTTTTTTTCTTAGAACCACGAGACGGTTTATTTTATGTTATAATGTGACTTGGTAATTTTTTTTTAAAGGGGCATATCAATATATTTCAGTTCCTTTTTATCCTATGGAGCAGCATATGATTTTCTATGAAGGTTTCTTTGTGGCATACTGGGATGAGTGAGCGGGCGGGCCCACTTGATTTTGAATTGATATAATTTGAGTAAAAGTTAAAAGTAAAATTGGCTCTACAAGAATCAGTAATCAAAAGTTAATATCTTTCTCTTCCACAGTCAATTGCAATAAGCAGTATTAACCACCGATTGCTTAGTGTGACAACTTGAGTGTTGCAGCATTAGCTTCAAACCCATTTTTCCATGCAAGATCGAAGCATATTGAACTGGAAGATGTTCATTTTATCAGAGACAGATTAATCAATCATCAGTTGCTTATTAGATATGTTCCTTCTTCTGACTATATAGCCCATATTTCTTCTGGTTTTTCTGCAACACACTTGGCGTTACTAATTCATCAGGCCAGTCTGAGGGAGAACGTTAGGACACTAGCAGCATCCACGACTAAGCCCATCAAGGAGTCAGAGCCCAAATGCTTCACGGTCCTTTAGCCCTCAGCTTGCTATAAATCAAATTATGTTATATGGTTCCACGTGTTTATAACTTGGGTATTCTGGGGTTTGTAGACTTCTATCTATGGAATAAAGAATTATGATAGAAATTAATCAAATTATTATTTTTATCCAAATCTTC
>QFDD01007626.1:0-15047 GCA_006871305.1 Vachellia collinsii
TGGTTTGTCATGTCTTTTGCTACTAGGTCAATCATAGGGTGTGTATGGGGTTTGGTGCTATGGCCGTTGCTTTATAAGCAAATGGCATGCAGGACTTTTGGTGTACATGCTAAGCGCCTTAGTTTGGAGCTGTGGTGGGAGTGTTGATTAAGGCATAATGACATCATTTGGCACTGTTCGTGCTATCAACTCAAGTAAGCAAAACTAGAGGATAAAGGTTCACGTTGTTCGAATGTGGACTATGCCTAGTCAACATTCATAGGAGGATATTTCTTTAATCGAAATGGTGTTGTTGGATGAGGATATAAGGATGGTTATTAATTACCTTCACTTTTTTCTTCTTTATTAATTGTTAATTACCGCTTTTTTTTTTATGATGGTATACATGTCACCACACCACAAGAATCCTTTTAGAGAGGGCATGCATATGTTATTTTCTAATTTTATGTGTCATCTGTTATTGGCTGTTATAGAGCAACAAGTCACTCTTATAGGACAAACTTTATCTCTCTACCTTGGTTCATTATTTGCTTAATGATGGGCGCATTCACTGATTTGGATTTTCATTCCTTTCTTTCTCTCAAATTTTGTCCACAAACTTTGACTACCGTTTCTTAGTTGGTAGGATCATTACTGCATTTGGCTTTTTTAGTATTGTTAATTATCATTTAAGCTATGTTGACCTATACTTGTAACCCATTTGCAAATGTCATTGGACTATTGACGGTGGTTAGGGATCGTGATAAGTGCATAATGAATGGGCTTCCTCAGCATCGAGTTGACATAGAGCTATGTGATGCGAAGTAAACCTCTATAATATGTTTTTTTTTTGCTTTCTTTATGCTATGTCTATAGTCATTTTATCGTGCTTGCATGTTTTAGAATGACTAAACTTGAGTGCACATTATGGGGTGATTTTGCTGATGAAATTTTGCGGTGCATTCTTAGCCAAAATAATGGGCCAATTGCTTTGATTATACATCTATGTTGAGTGAAAGAATTTAAATGTGTGAAAACTATAATATGCCGTCTCCTTAAGTGATTTATCTATCTTTGTTTAAAATTCTTATGCTAGACCAATTTAAGTATGTGTATCATATGGGTTATTTTGTGTCCACAATGAAGAGAAGGGTTTCCAACTCTATGCATGCATCCCACGTATTGGTCAATCTATGGGTATGCCTAATAATTCCATATGAAAATTAATTTCATTTGATAAATTATTCTTGCCAATGTGATGTTATGGTTTCTGTTTAGGTTGAAAAAGTTGAAAATTGCAATGGACCAATCGCCATGCATATTTCCCATGTGGTAGAATATATTAGTATAAAATTATTTTATTAATACAAGTGGGCCTCAAAGTTTAAATTAACATGTGGTCTTCTTTTATTAAGTGATTCATGACACTAGACACCGTTAAGGCCATATTTTCATCCAATGCAAGAAAAGGAAGAGAGAGAGAGATGGTGTGGTGAAGAACATAAGAGAAGGAAAAGAAATCAAGCCAAAAATCCAAGATAAAGTGAGTTTATGACTTGAAATCTTCCATAGAATCAAGTACGGACCTCTATCTTCCTTTTAATGAGTTTATTTTCTTGATTTTTGGTTTTCTTGAAGAGATCAAGAAGAGGACCTAGAGAGTTCTTGAGAGAGAAATTGAAGAGGAGGAGAAATTGGAAAAAGGTAAGTAGTCAAATCCAACTCTATGCTTGATTTTAAGATTGTTGATGGTTGAATTGTGTTGATTAATGTTTGTATGGAATTTTTGGATATCAAACCCTATAGGGGAGGTGCTGAACGGAATTGGTCTTGCATGTAGGTGATTGATTGTGTGTTAAATAATGGTTAGAAAGTGGCTTAGAAGCAAGACTATACATGTGTATAGAAAGGAATCATGAAAATCACATTTTTCCCTTATTATGCATGTGCTTCGACCAGCTGTGGAAATTGGGAAAGGAGTGGGATTTTGATGCTTTCAATGGATTTAGAATGAAAAATTATGTAGGGTCAAAGTGAGAAAACAAGTTTGGAAGCAATAGGATTGAAATTGACAAAGTTAGGAGTAAAAGACCCCAAGTTGTTCAAAAGAGGTTTCATGATTTGTATAGTGGTATAATGCATTCCCAATGGTTGATTATTGATGCCAAATGCATTATAATAATATGTAGGAGTTGTGAGTTGCAAAGCAAACTTGCATTGTGCAGAGAAGCCAAAAGAGTGCAAGTGGAAAGACAAGTTACTGAGGTAGCAAAGTCTAACTTCTACATTTACATTGCTATTGATTGTTGTTTATGTTTATTGCCATTATAAATGCATGGTTGATGCCATGTGACTTGTAAATCCTTACTTTGAATGCATGGTTGATGCCATGTGACTTGTGCAATGAATAATAATATAAGGTAGTAAGGTATTATGAATGTTCATGGCTTGTAAATGTTACATAATGATGATTATACATGTTAATGTGTTAGTTAGAGATAACTGCTATTAGGATTTCTATGAAATTTCATTCTTTCCAATGACAACCTCTCGGCCAAAGTTCTTCCAAAGGTAAGGGAAAGGAGGTGGAAGCTTAAGGTGGGTCATGTGGCTTCATTGTATAATGGAAAACTTGCACATGAAGCATGATGTAAATGCTAAACTATGTGGTTGATGAAAGTTTGTAATTATGGCTTTTTATTGGATTGTGAACTTATGTATGCTAAACTCCTACCATATGAAGCATGATGTAAATTCTATGTGAATATGCCAAGCATGCTCAATAATCATGTAGTTATGTTATATGCATAGAAAAGGGAAGATTAAGTATGCAACAAAGTAAAAGGGTTCAACACCCTTTATAAAGGCTTAACTTGAGATAATGATGAAACTAGACAAATGAAATCTAAATGATATGATATTTTTCACAAAAATATTACACATTACAAGCTTTAAAATGAGCTAAAGTTTGCTAAATTTGGATGTGTATACAGAAAGTTATGATTTTCTAAAATTAAAAGAAAAATATGGAAAAATTGAAAAATGACAAAATGAACAGTATATGTTCACAGATTTTTCTGTATTAGTTAAGCAAAGTAATGGTCAAATGAGTATTTTTTTACCTATAGGGAATTGTATAAGCTTCAATTAGAGACTTGAACCACTTGATTTTGATTTTCTCGAATTAGTTATAAATTATTAAAATTGGCCAAAATTTTTAAGTTACCAAATGAATAGTAACCCTAAAAGAATCAATAATATTTATAAAAGATGTTCCACCAAATACTGTTCTTAAGAATAGTAACATTTTAGCTCTTCCACTAACATACTGTTCCCAAGGAAAAAGCAGACTCCTATTACTGGTCATGCGTAGAAGGGGTTTTTCAAATTTTAATTTAAAATCCTGCCACAAATTTTCATCTACACATTTCACACTGCCCAAGGTTTATTGGTCATGTTGTGTGATACACTCCGCCCTTCTTTCAAGGCATTTTGATCATTCCATATGCTCCCTCGCTCCCTCCCTCCCTCCGTTATTTCAGATCTAAATACTTCCTAGCAAAGACGCCCAATAAAAGCTCAGCATCCCGGAGGTTGAGGCAACACCCTTCTGACTCTCTCTCCCCCCCTTGCAATTTGTTCTTTTCCGGAGCTCTGTGATTCAGAGAATCGACATGAGAGTCTCCCGTCGGTGCTCACACTTCTTTCTCACAAGCTGGTAAGCCATTGTTAGGATAGGATTTGACCAAGAGGGGGGTGAATTGGTCTAAATAAATTTTAAGCAAAGGTTGAAACGTAAAACAGAGTATGAAAGAAAGTGAACCAAGTGATTTATCCTGGTTTGGTCCACTTGACCTATGTCCAGTCCTCAGAATCCTCTGAGCTTTTCAAATCCATTAATCTCAAAAGATTACAACAACTCAGAAGAAGGACTCTTCCCCTTCCTAACTCAATTCAACCCACTGACACTTTTGCTCATGTCTTTTCCCACTCAAGATTTTCTAATCTTGAGTTACTCTCATAGAATAAATGATTGTACAAGAATATTCTCCTTCCTGAGAATTAAATGATAAACACTGAAGCTCTTAAGTATGAGAGAATAGCAATTAATTTTATAGTTGAATAGCAATTAATTCGATATTAGTCGTGTGTATCTCTATCATCTGAAACTTGAATGCTTCGCCTTTTATAGTTGAGGAGAATTAAATATCCATTAGAAACATTTAAGTTTCCATTAGACTCAACCTCATCGTTCACCTACCCGCAATAAATGCTTCTGACAGTAGGTAGGGTGGTTTCTGCGATTTTGTCCGTTGAATCTCCTTCTGGTGAAGCAATCAGAATTTCATTCTTTGTTACTCATTAAAGTAAATGAGCATTTATGATGGTAGATGAGATTCAAATAAATGTTGCATGAAAAAGGAAAGATTTGATATTAATGAAAAGCATCTGACACGCTGCGTAACTGTCAAATAAAGCAAACTCGAGTTTTGATTGCTGAGAACTCGAGTTATTGAAGAAATATCAAAGTAGAATTCATACAACTTTTGTTGTAACTCGAGTTTTAATAAGATTTTTGATAAAACTTGAGTTACAGAATTTAAAACTCGGGTTTTCATAAGTTTCTGTAAACAAAATTTATTTGTGCCCTTCGAGACTCGAGTTCCATTTACCAAAACTTCAAGTTTTAGTTATTTTTAAATCATAACTTTCATTGCAACTCAAGTTTCCTTGAGAGTTTTGAGTTTAGAACACTTTCCATCTCGAAACTCAAGTTTCTTTACATAAAACTCGAGTTATACTAAAACTCTTAATGAAACTTCAAGTTTTGGAAAGAAGTTTTGTAGATAAAGAATTTTTCAGAGCTTAAAACTCGAGTTTTGTTTTCCCAAAAGTCGAGTTCTAAGACAACTTTTATGAAAACTTCAAGTTGTGAAGGAAGTTTTGATTCTCTCTCTTCGAAACTCGAGTTCTGTTACTCATAACTTGAGTAAAACTTCAAGTTGTGAAGGAAGTTTTGATTTTTTTTTCTCTTCGAAACTTGAGTTCTGATACTCATAACTCGAGTTCCATCAAAAATTTTATTGAAACTTCAAGTTTTGAGAAGAAGTTTTGAGTTTCAAATATTCTTCAGAGCCCGAAACTCAAGTTCTTTGAAACCAAACTCAAGTTTCACCAAAACTTCCAATATAACTTGAGTTTTCTCTGAGAGTTCTGATTTTCTAAAATATTTTAACACTCAAAACTCGAGTTGCAAGAAAACTTTTGTTCAAACTTGAGTTCTACTGAGAGTTTTGCATTTCTAAAACTTGTTTCAAAACTCGAGACTCAAGTTTTGACTCCCAAAACTCGAGTTTTGACAGAACTTCAATCATAACTTGAGTTTTCTTGAAAGTTTGGAATTTTGAAAGCATTTTTAAACAATGTAACTCAAGTTCTAAAGCTTATAACTTGAATTTTCCAATACTTTCATTAAAACTTGAAGATTAAGTGAACTTTTCTTAAAAACAATGAATTTAATCAAGTTCAAAAAACATATTTATCATCATCAAAACATTATCTCAACATTCTCCCCCTTTTTGATGATGACAAAACCAAAGATCAAGAGATAAAGAATAGATTAAATAACTCAGAATCAAAATTAAACATTGAACATGTAAACTGAGCTTTAATCATATAAATCGAAGGTTCAGACAGAAAAGTATACCAGAAACACAAGTCAAACAAAATCAAAACACAACATATACAAGAGTCACCACTTAGAAGAACGACCTTCCCTGACCTTATACAAGTCAAACAAAATCAAAGCACCCCTAATCTTGGTCTTCATAGACCTTATAATGACCTTCCCTGACCCATCCTTAGAAGAAGTAGACTCCATGTTATTGTAGAAAATCTTAACCATATCCTGGGTGTACAAAATATTGATCTTAAGCGTGCTATCATAATATTCCAAGTATTCCTTGACATTTATCCCCAACTTATTGATATAATCTAAGTCTACAAACATGGCAGGACACAGATCTCTATCCTTATAGGCATTCTCAAAGATACCAGGGACTTGAGGATTAATGTAAACACTGCTTACATTGAAACCAAAAGGTGGTGCTCCTGTTGTTTGCCTAGATGTCCGAGGGGCCTCTGAAGTAGTATCCTTTTGGGCCTTCTTCTTCCTTTTAGGCACTGAAATCCGAGAGCCAAGGGAAATGCTCTCTATATCAGAATCTGAAGGTTGTGTCCGAGAGGCCTCTAGCTGTGATGAGGATGTCATTGGAGCCTTACCCTTCACCTTAGGACTCAGAATTGATTTAGGCCTGCTTGCCCTAGGTTTTCTGACCAGAGGAACCTCAGATTGTTGCTCATCTGATGGCTCTGTTATCCGAACACGCTTTGGAGGAGGAGGAGTGGAAGCTTGTGATTGGGAAGGGCCACTTGCTGATTATTTCTTGGACTTAGGAGGATTTTTTGATGACCATTTGGTGCGAGCCATGACTCAGATTGAAGAAAATTGCAGAGAAAATGAGAATTTTTTAAAATGGGTTCCGACGGTGACGAGTGAGGAATAGGGGATTTAATAGGTATAAATGGATGAATGGAGGGGTAATTGATGAGGGGTTATGTTTCGCAACATATGGGAAGAGGTTTCAGATGGTTTTTGGAAGTTTTGAACGGTTAATTTGAGAATTTGAAAAATGGGGTAGGGTTTACTCGAGTTTTGAAAATGGGGAAGTGAAAAAAATCGAGTTTCTAGAGCAATTTAGCCTCGGTGACACTCAGAACTCGATTTTTGTCACCCAAAACTCGAGTTTCAGGCATGCAAAAATTGAGAAATGGCCTATAACTCAAGTTTTACTCATTAAAACTCATGTTTCGGGGTCCAAAGATGAACAGGCACATGAGAACTCAAGTTTTGTTAAACCAAACTCGAGTTTCGGGACCCTGAATATGAACAAACTTACCATAACTCGAGTTTTGTCCTCTGTAAACTTGAGTTTTACCTCTACCTTTGAGGAAGCTTGAGTTTTGTTGTGAGTTCAATTTGTGCCTCAGGAAGCTCTGGAACTCGAGTTTTGTTTTCTATAACTCGAGTTTCGGGAAAACTTTCTTCCTCCATAGAGTTTTAAGTCAAAATATGACCAACAGAACATGAGTTTTGAATCTCAAACTCGAGTCTCATGATCATCAACTCATTTTTGCTCCAAAATCTCATCCAAACTCGAGTTTTCTTCATACAACACTCAAGTTTCATAACTTTTTCTTCTGAAAGTCATCAAAACTCTTTCCAGAACTTGAGTTTTGCTTGGCATAAAACATACTCAATTCTTTGTGATGAAAACAGAGACCTGCGAAATTTTCTGAAAACACTCCGATGATAAAATTAGTATATAATCATCAAAACATCAAACATTAAACAAGAAATTACTTACAATTCATTGGGATTTACCATTCCCAATTCTCTTCTAATATTTACAAATTGCTCTCTGGCAAGACGCTTGGTGAAGATGTCTGCCACTTGTTGGTGAGTTGGGATAAACATGACCTTGACATCTGATTTGACCAAGTTTTACTGCAGTAATTCATGTCTGATTGCATGATTTTAGAGGAATTAACTGGTTTAAAATGCATGTTTTGATGTGAATTGTAATAATATGCTTTTATGGATTTTAATTCCCATTAGGCATTGTTTGTTAAGATAAAAATATCTAATTGTGCATTATTTTAAGTAATCCTCATAAATGAGTTGGGATTAGATTTTACAAGAGCCTAAAATGATTTTTCAGGTCAAGGAGTCAAGAGGAAAATGCCTAAAGAGGGCTCAAATTTGAGGAAATAGTTGTGAAATGACCAACTAAATGGAGCTCGGCGTTTGGCTTTCAGGTCGCGACTTAAGTGGAAGTATGTCGCGACCTAAATGCCTCTGAGATAGAATCAGGTTTTATACCTCAGATTGCGATTTTTGGGGGGGGGATGGAGAATGCTAGCCGCCACCACTCATGAATTCCATTCCCTTTTCGTCTCCTAGGGTTCTTCAAGGGTTCTTGAAGTTAACCCATCCCTATTCATTGGTTGGGATCCATTTCTACTCACCATTCCATCACATTTCTACTTCATCTAGCATCCCATTCCATTTTCCATGGCTATTGCTGATATTCCAAGACTTCCAGCAGCTGTTCCGGAGGTCATGAGAGGCTAGAACGTATTGCCTTGAGGAGTTTGATGAGAGCCTGAGCTTGGGACTTCATTTGGGGAGTTTTACTTCATCCTTTCTATTATTGTTCATATCATTGCAGTTATTCTTAGTTAGAATTTCTGGTTTTGTAATGTGGATTGGATCATGAGATTTGTTCTTGGCATTTGTTTTGTAATGAGGATGTTTTATTTGGTTTTGTGAATTTGGTTGGGTTCAATCAATGTTCGGTTTGATTAAATGAGATACTCTGTTAGCACAATAGGTTATTGTGTTCGATTTGTTGATACCATCATAACAATCTCAACCAAGAGCTAATTTGAAGGTGATTGAAGTTGTTGTGAGCTATTGGGTTCAAAGGTCTCATTGACAACTACCCTCACTTAAATTTGGAAGGTTTTCTAAACTAATTAAGATTTGGTTTTAAAGTAAGTCTCCCTATACTTTTAGAAGTGATGAAGGTTTAATCAATACTCCAAAGGGCAATTCCATTTATTGAGTTTTCAATCTATCCATTTTATCATTTCCGTGATTTCTAGCTTTCTATAACTTGAAAATTCCAAAAAGAACTTAATCATATTTTGTGCAAATCCATTCAATACAAAATCCCCAATTTTTATCTTTATGCATGGTTTCGTCACTTAGATTACATAGGACCAATTAGGCTCCTCGAAGTGAACACGACCCGGATCGCACCACTATAGTGCATTCCCATCCGGAATTTATACAAAATTTGAGGGCCCATAACGACAAAGGACTCATCAAAATGGCGCCGTTGCCGGGGAGCCATTGAATTGGTTCTTCGTGTAATTTGGGTGTCAACTTGAGTGTTGAGCTTGGGTTCGAACCGTGTGATCGAGGTTCTCTTGTAGTTGCATTTACATTCTAGTTGTTTTTCAGTCTTTAGAGTAGTTTTTAGCTTTGTTTTCGTGTTTGAGTCGTCACTCTGTTAATCTTTTGGTTTTCAATCTGTGTTTGCTGCTATCTTGCTCTGCAGAATAGCTGGTGAGGTCATGAAGTCGCGACAATTAGTCTTCTGAGCCCAGAAACTCCTCTCGGTACATTTTCAGTCGCGACCTAGTAAATTAAAGTCGCGACCTGATTTTTGCTGGCTTGTTCCAAGGGCTCTCGGTACAATTACTGTCGCGACGAAAATGTTCAGAGTCGCAACATAAGTCTCTTTTTGACCCATCCTCATTTTGTGTTTTAATTAAGTGTATATCCATACTCATACTGCATCATACATACATACCATATACTCTTGCACTCCATTCATTCATCCATTTTATCTGAGTTGTCTTGTGTGCGAGAAAATTTCACAAACTTTCATTGTGCATGCGAAGAAGAACTGAACCTTTAGTGTACTACATACCTGAGTTAGAGAGGCATTTGCGAAGGCTAAGGAGAGAGCGAGAGTTAGCCAACATTAATCCCCATCATCCTGATCTACCCACTGGTGAAGAGGAGGAAACCCTAGTAGAAAATCAAATCATGGAAGGGGCAGGGGAAATGGGCTGAATGGAAATGGGCATGAGGGCCATGGTGAGAATAATGGCGCAAATGGACAGAACAGAGGGAGGACAATTAAAGACCTTACCTAGTCGGATGCTAATTTTGAACCTTTGCCTAATGCATTACCTATTTTTGAACATGATTTTGAATTGAAAGGACAATTAATACACTCACTTCCTAAGTTCAATGGTTTGACAGGTGAAAATCCATACACTCATCTGAAGTATCTTCACATGCAATGTTTGTCTATGAAGCCAGCTGGGGCAAGGATCGAAGATATGCTTTGGAAAGTTTTCCACCTATCCCTTGAGGGTAAGGCGAAAGAGTGGTATATGAACCTGCCCTTGTACGTGGACAACCCTTACGAATCTTGGGCTACGTTGAGAAGAGCTTTTCTAGACAAATACTTTCCATCTACAAAAATCTCTGCTGCTAGGAAAGAAATCTCTTCAGCTAAGCAAGATGAAGGAGAGACTTTCTTTCAATTTTGGAATCGATTCCAGGACATGCTTACCAAGTGCCCAAATCATCAGATCATTGAAGAGCATCTTGTCCAATACTTTTATAATGGGCTGTTATCACATGATGCTGAGGTGTTAGATGCTGCAGCTAATGGGTCAGTTGAGTTGATGGAGCCACAAGCCGCTTGGGCTTTGATTCAAACTTTCGCATTGAACCGCCAACACGTGAGTCCTAGGGAGGCTAGAACTTACAAGGGAGATAGAGATCCGCTTCTTGTCAAGTTGGCCCAGGACATGGCTAAATTGACCTCCACAGTCCAAAGTCTTAGAGGTAGTCAACATCACTCTGAGCCTCTAGCTCTCGTGGCTGCTTCTTGTAGCATTTGTGACTCTCCGATGCACAGAATCGAGGATTGTATGGGTCCAGCTGAAAATGTTTCTGCTATGTATCAATAGAGACCAAATCAATACCAGAAACGAGATTCATACTCTAACACTTATAATCCTGGATGGAAGGATCACCCAAACTTTAAGTGGGGGGAGGTAACAATCAGGACCAGATTGGCAATTATCAAGGCAACAACTACCAAGGTGCTTCCTCAAGCAACCATCAGAGGCCAAATCCGTCGTCTGCTGTCGTCCCAGTTACTCCACCGTCAAGTGGAAGCAATGATTTGCAAATCATATTGAAGGGAATTGAGAATTTATCTAGCCAATTGATGAAGAGTGACCACAAGATGGCTTCCCTAGATAACAAGATGAGTCAAGTAGAAGGGAAGATGGTGGCCATGGGTACCCAGTTTGAGAACAACTTTACCACCGTTTACTCCAGGATTGAACAGCTAGAGACTAGGCACGAAAATTTAAATGGGTTCGTGACTTAAATGTCCAACACCATGAATGATCAAGAAGCTAAGTCTAGTGGGAAGATGCCTTCGAATACAGTCATAAACCCTAAGTCTCTCAATGCCATTGAGCTTAGGAGTGAAAGGCGAGTTCAATTCGCTCAAGAGGAGGGCAACAATGATGAAGATGAAAGCCCACCTCTTTCACCCATGAAGCTGTCTGAAAGTGTCAAAGAGCAGGCACTACTCAAGAAATCGAGGGAACAACAAGGAATGGGTCGAGAGGTTGATGGTGGCCATGCATATTGTGAAGAGCAACCCAAGGAGAAGCCGAAAGGGTATCATAAAGCAGTTGTAAAGAAGGGCGAAACTAGCAAAGAAGGAGCCTTAATGTATAATGGTAAGGAGGTAACTTCTAAAGAACTCCCCTTTCCAAACTCATATCATATGTCAAAAAGGGTTGTAGAGTCTAAAAATTTGCAAGAGGTTGTAGAATTCTTTAGCAAGCTTGAAGTGAACCTACCTTTTGTTGATTTAATTAAGAATGCTCCACCTTTTGCTAAATATTTGAAAGAACTCTGCACTAATAAAAGAAAGTTTAAACCCAATGAGTTAGTCCAAGTTAGCCCAAATGTGTCAGCATTGTTCAAACCCCACATCCTAGTTAAATGTCAAGATCCTGGGGCTTTCACTATTCCCTGCATTGTAGGAAAAGTTGCCATAGCAGGAGCATTACTTGATTTAGGGGCGGCCATTAATGTTATGCCACTTTCTGTGTACAAAGCTTTAGGAGTTGGTATTTTGCAAACAACTACTGTGACACTCCAACTGGCCGATAGAACAACTAGGAAACCCGAGGGGATTATTGAGGATATCTTAGTGCAAGTCAAGGGTTTACTATTTCCAGCTGATTTCTATGTTCTCGATATGGCTAATGAGTTGTCTCATGAATCCATCCTCATTCTAGGTAGACCATTCTTAAGGACTTCGAACATGATGATTCGAATGAAAGATGGTGTTATAACGATGGAGGTGGGAGAGCAAGTAGTTTACTTTAATATGTATGAGGCAATGAGGCACCCCTACGAGGATTATTCACTCTTGGGTGTGAATGTGATTGATGTTGTGGTTGATGATGCCATTTCTGAATTTGAATTGAGTGAAGTGATCTCTGATATCTCTGAATTTTATTCATGTGATTCTTTGCTTAATGAGGGTCAGGCACTTAGCTCATTTTCTTCTCTTTGTTCATTCCCTTCCTCTTGTTCATGTGGTGGTAGTGAGACATGTCTTAATTGTGCAATAGTTAATTGTACACAACCGACCCCACGTGCACTGTTATTATCATCTCCTGGATCTGAATCTTGCATAAGCACTATACCTTCAATTGCCAATGACAACTCTCTTGGAGAGGATTTTTCTGTTAGTGTGGCAGGAGAAGCAAAAATGGAGGAAAGCCAGAAAATGGAAAATTCTGCAGAAGAGGCTGTCTGTCTCGGTTACAAGTCACGACACGCAGAGCTTACAGTCGTGACACAAGATGCCAAAGTAGAGGATTGCAGCCTAAATTCTTCACTATGTCGCGACATTTTGTCAGTGGAGTCGCGACCTAAATCCTCCAGTGTTGAAATTCCAGAGAGTCCTCACACTGTTGCTATTCCGCCTTCACACTTGATTCACAGGAGGAGTCTGAATCTAGAGGCTATTGAAATTCCTCCTTCACTGAGTGAACCAATCCCGTATACTGTCTCTGCTCATTCATTAAAATATTTGTTTGATAGTGCCCTAACTATATGTTTGAGTGATACAGGGATGATGGCTCCACACGTTGTTAACCGACATTCACAGTGCACTGATTCCACATCTCTTGAGTTGGAAGATCCGGTGGTGGGCTGCATCGATCTTGGAATTCATTCGAAAAATGCAGGAAGAGAGGGGAGTAATCTTTTGCTTCATTCTATTGATATTCCTAAGTTAATCCCCTCTTTGATTCAGCTACCCCATCTTGAACTTAAACCTCTACCGCCTAACCTTAAATATGCTTTCTTAGAACCTAATGAGCAACTCCCTGTTATAATTGCAAATTGCCTTTCCTTAGCAGAAGAAGATATGTTGCTTGCTGTTTTGAAGAAGTATAAGAAAGCCATAGGATGGACTCTAGCTGACATACCTGGTATTTGTCCAACCGTGTGCACCCATAGAATCCTTTTAGAAGAAGGGGCAAAACCAGTGAGGCAAAACCAAAGAAGAGTCAATCCTTTGATTAAGGAAGTAGTCAGGAAAGAGGTCTCCAAACTCCTTAGTGCAGGAATCATTTATGCTATTTCAGATAGCAAATGGGTTAGCCCTGTTCAGGTAGTGCCTAAAAAGAGTGGGATGACTGTAGTGAAAAATGAGAAAAATGACCTTATACCCACTAGAGTCCAAAATGCTTGGCGTGTTTGTATTGATTATAGGAAACTTAATGATGCCACACGCAAGGACCATTTCCCCATTCCCTTTGTAGATCAAATGTTAGAACGATTAGCGGACAAATCACATTACTATTTCCTTGATGGCTTTTCCGGTTATTTTCAGGTACCCATTGCACCGGAAGATCAAGAGAAGACAACTTTCACTTGTGACTTCGGGACCTATGCGTACAGGAGGATGCCATTCGAATTATGCAATGCCCCAGGAACCTTCCAGCGAAGCATGATGTCAATCTTCAATGACTTCTTAGGAGAATGCATGGAAGTGTTCATGGATGATTTTAGTGTGAATGGTAACTCTTTCATCACTTGCTTATCTGGATTGGAAAAAGTTTTGCAAAGATGCATTGAGAAGAAATTAGTTTTAAATTTTGAGAAGTGCCACTTTATGGTCAATGAGGGCATAGTTTTAGGCCACTTAATTTCTTCCAAGGGCATAGAAGTAGATAAGGCAAAGATTGAAATCATCTCCTCCCTCCCATACCCCACTAATCTTAAAGACATTCGATCTTTTTTGAGGCATGCTGGATTTTATCGGAGATTTATAAAGGACTTTAGCAAGATTGCCCCTACCACTTTCTAATCTCTTGAAAAAGGAAACAGATTTTGAGTTTAATGAAGCCTGTAAAAATGCTTTTGATACTTTGAAAGCTAAATTAATCTCTCCTCCTGTCCTAGTTGCTCCCAATTGGGATTTGCACTTTGAAATTTCTTGTGATGCATCTAACTTTTCTGTGGGAGCCATGTTAGGTCAAAAGGAAGGTAGACATTCTAGAGTGATCGCTTATGCATTGAAGACCTTGGATGCTGCACAAGCCAATTACACAACTACTGAAAAAGAGCTTTTTGCCGTAGTGTTTGCCTTGGATAAATTTAGACCTTACTTGCTTAATTCAAAGGTTGTTGTATTTACTGATCATGCAGCAGTGCGTTATCTTTTTAAGAAACCACACTCCAAGCCTCGGTTGCTTCGATGGGCTCTCCTTCTACAAGAGTTTGATATTGAGATCAAGGATCGAGCCGGAGTAGAAAATCATGTGGCTGATCACCTAAGCCGACTACCCAACAAGACAAGGGGAGTTGACAAAGCTGAAATTGTCTTTGATTCCTTCCCTGATAAGATGTTATGTTCCATTGCTTTTAAGGAGCCTTGGTATGCGCACATTGTTAATTATCTCATGACTGGACTAACCCCACCTTCTATGTCTACACATCAAGTACAAAAGCTCCGATATGAGTCCAGACACTATGTTTGGGATGAACCGTACCTGTGGAGACTTTGTGCGGATCAAATCATAAGAAGATGCATACCTCAAGAGGAGCAACCTCCTATTATCTCTGCTTGCCATACATTGTCTTGTGGGGGACATTTTAGCTCCAAGAGGACAGCTAGGAAAATTTTAGAGAGTGGGTTCTATTGGCCTTCATTATTTAAAGATTGCTATGAGTTATGTAAATCCTGTGAGAAGTGCCAAAAATTTGGGGGGTTGAGTTGGAAACATGAAATGCCTCAAAAACCTATGTTGTTTTGTGAGATGTTTGATGTTTGGGGTATCGACTTCATGGGTCCTTTTCCTCCTTCCAATGGCTT
>QFDD01007627.1:0-14812 GCA_006871305.1 Vachellia collinsii
TATTTATCATATTATGAATACTCTTGATGTTATTATTTCATCACATCTCTGGCATTTTTTTAATCCAGTTCATAGAGCTTGGGGAACCAATAAAAGTATTTCACACTCTTGATGTTATTGTTTTTCTCTGTCATTCACACAGGTGGAAGGGATGAGGCTCCTGCAGCTTCCTGCCGAAAGCTTTGCATGCGTGATTTTCGTTATTTTGTTCGACCCAATGAACAGTACTCTCTCTTCAATTTCTAAATGTAAAGTAATGGAATCTTAGTTTTAGAGTAGGATTCGGTGTTGCATGTGCTTGCTCTTCCTCTGACCATGTTGACCAAATAAATATGGTTGGTTTTGAGTTCATGTGGATTATTTTCTTCTGTTCCGGAGGTGTACCGAAACAGAGAAGTTTATTCTCTTTGGGAGAAATTCCTTGGATGTCATTTGGAACAATTTTAAGCTCAGAAGTTGAACTCCCAAGTTTGTAGAATGAAGCATAATGGACATGCATGATGATTTTATGACTTCCCTTCTCTGTTTGTTGGGGAAAAAAAGGAGGTGCAACTTTGTTGAGAATAAAAGCTTGTGGTTTTGGAATTTGCAAATGTCGGTTTTATTCCTGTGTGGTTAAGTTTAAATATATGTGCATGAGTGTGTGTGCGTGTGTGCGCCCACATATATTATATACACACTCTGTAAACTGAAACTAAGGATAGAAGTTAAGGAGTTATATTTTAAAAGACTTTAAGATGTCTATGGGATATTAAAGAAAGTTGTTGACAAAGAAATGATCCTATGCTAAATAACTGTGAAAGATTTAGAGTAATATTGCCACTGATTTGAGGTTCCTGAATGATAAGTTAGTGGCTCAAGTGTTAAAGTATGATTTGAGGAAATAGCTACCATGAAAGCTGAAATTTGTGAAGTTTAAATTAAGAAAAAAGCTTGCTGTTTTCATGGTGTTTAAGCATTAAGCCTCAATGATGATTGGAAGGATTGTTGTTGAGATTATTTTATATTAAGATTTTGATTAATATTCTTGATCCTTATGAAGAACGTTTGGTAGTTAAAGAATTGTTTGAAGATTCTTTAAATCATAATGTGGTAGTGTTAGAGAAACATTTGGATCTATGGAAAGGTAAGAAAACAGGAAATTTTGCTTTCAAGGAAAAGGACTTAGTTTTCCTTTAAAATCTGAAGGAAAAGGAAGTATAAACTACTTAATCATGAATAAGACTAAGAATCTGAACTTGAGAGTAATATTTTAAAGCTTATATGTTGATATTTTCAAATTTGTGTTAAGGATAGTGTTCATGAGTTGGGATATTTTATGGTATAATGTGCTGCTGTCCAATTTCATTTTCTAAAGATGGTGTTTCATGATGAGTGGATTGTACGTTTCTAAGGATGGAGCAGCTCCGGTAGAGGCTTATGAAGTAAGCAGCTTCCCAACCAAATTACGTGTGTACCCCACCACTCTACACGCTGCAAGTGCAAGGCGCAAGTTCAGGGATCCTCTGGACACTTATGTCAACAATGTCAGAAGCTTTTTCCTTATCAAAATGCAAAGGTATAAATTAAAGGCTAAAGAGGTAAAAAAAAAAAAAAGAAGATAAGATAAGGGATGGTAATATGGTCAAAATTTCTTATGCACCTTTTAAAAGTTGCATCTGAATATTATATCAATGTTTGAAAATATTAAATATTTTTTTCTTCACTCTATAAAAAATTGTTTTCTAACTGTTACATATTAAATTTTTATTGTACGAGAATGATATATGTTCATTTTGTACAAGATAAAAAAAAAGAATGATATAAATCCATTGAATTATAAACTAATCTAATAACTTCTAAATTATAAGCTTCCTTGCGGTGCACGGAGAGCACACTCTAGTTTTAATAAATTATCAATAGGGAGAATTAGAGTAAAGGACCTAAAAATAAATAATATTTATTGTAAATGATCATAAAAGTATTAATTATTTAGAAGGACCACAAATAAAAATATAAAATTAAAAATATTAAATTGCCCCTAGTCACAATTTCTATTTTCCCTCCTATATTCCCTCTCACACTATATTTTTAAAAATAATACAAAATCTTAAATTGTACTAAATTAAACATAATCTTTTTCAATTTTTATTGGAAAAAAATTGTACTTTGTTCGATTTTTCCAAAATTATATATTTTAAAACTTAACACAAACATTAAATAAAAATAAAAATCATATAATATTAATAAAAATTAATATATTTTATAATTTACTATATACATTTAATAAAAGTTATATAAGTCTAGTGAGTAAAAATAAAATTTACTCAATTTAAAATAATTCAAATAAAGTTTATATGATTTATTTTTAATTTAGAAGAAATTTATATGATTTAAAAAAATGCACATAACATTAATAAAATAAAAATATCTAGATAATATATCATATTATGAAAAGATATAAAATGAATTCATTTTTTATTTTTACAAAAAAATTTAATTCATATTAGTGTTGATAATATAAATTAAACAACTTGATGTTATACTGATTAATTAAATGCATATTAATCATATGAATAAAAAACTTGGTGAAAAATGAAAATTAACAAAAAAGATACAATCATATCAATGTGATTTATGAGCAGTTTTTGCTTTAATTTTAATTATTTTTCAATTTTAAATGCAGTAAATAATGTAAAAGGTTTAGTTATGGGCAAATTAGTAATTTTAAATTTCTATTTTGAAGTTTGGTTCTTCTAAGTAATTACCATTTTAATGGTTCTTTATAATAAATATTGTATGCCCAAAAACTGACATTGGGTTCAGTTAGCTCAAATAGCTCATAACGGCCCAATTGCCAGTGATGGTCCAGGACACGGCCAAGCAACTGCGCTTGCGACCAAGGCTTGCCAGGAGCCCTGAGCTTGTGACCAACATCAACGACCATCTACCCAGCGACACCAACATTCGTCCTCGGTCCACGTCTCCATGAAAGTCGGACTAGACCGTTATGATCCACGGATTTAGCACCCACACAACCAAGATTCCCGGAGCAATGCTACAACCGCTCAACGGCTAGCCAACCACAGTTGATCTATTTATTTTCGTTAATCTGTAACAGAGAGGGGATATTCAAAAAACTCTTACTCTCTTTCTTACTGCTTCCACTGAGTTTCCTGTCTCAGATTACATTGTACACCCGCTTTCACATTCAATACACGACTACTGGTTAAGCCATTTTTTCTCCCTTTCTTCTTTGATTCATCTCTGAGTTAGGCACCGCACTGTGTTCTCCATTCTATACTGTTGATTCCTCGAATTTCCCTTAATAATCGTTTTTTCAAAAATCCGCACAAACAAATATTATTTTCTCTTCGTCCTTTATTTTAATTTTCCCATATCAATACTATTGCCGGTGGATGATGTCACCATGATATAATCCGTCACTAGCCAAAGTGTTCAAATTACATTTTGATCCTTATATTAAATATAACTCTCAAGTCTTTTTGAGACTTCATAGTAATAAAACGAAGTCACAGTTTGATCAGTCTTAATATCCTTAAGAGGGACTTAATTACCATTTTTTTCTTATAGTTTCAAGAGCACATAGATCTATAGAGTTGGGGCATGCCATTCATCTGGTCTCCAAGCAGATATGATTCGGGCTTAATGAGTTTTTTTTTTTTTTTTTTACATTCACTTTCTTGTCCGTGTATATATAAATAGGTTACATTATAAAACTATTCACCTTTTTTATAACCTTTTAAATCACTCATTATTCCATGTCTTTTCTGAATCTATTGTTAAGCGTCTGAATAAGTAGAAACCTACTAATCTAGATTGAGATTGAGGCTCCGCGATCAAAACGTCTCTTTCTATAATGCACATATCAACTATACTCCCAGCAAAGACTGAAAATGAAAACTGTTGATTTTTTTTCCTTCTGTTTAATAGCTGATATATGTAATAATTAATCTCAAGCCACAAAAGAAATAGTAGTTTCTGTTTCGGTTGAATCTCAGTTTTTTTTTCAGCATATAAAAAATGCCAAGAAGTGTAGGCATTGTGCCGAGTATAAAGCAAAACCTTGCCGATCAGTGACGATTATGGACTTGCATGCATGCAATTCAAATGACAATTATAACACGAACACTTGACATTATTGAAGGATTCATCGAAAACAAAAAAAATAATTCCAAGTGCTTCTCTATTAACCATTCCGATCCGTTAAAGAGAGATAAATGAAATTAAGGTAATATATTGCAGTTACCCTTTGGTTTGATTTGCAACATGGATTCACATACGTCGTGTTCCATATATATATATCAACATTTCACTGGTATGCCTGATGAGTAATAACTACTTAAGCTCTAGTTAGCCATCAGCAAAAAAAATTCTATATACTTCAATTTGAATCCCACTTTTTTCCGACCGGCTTAAAAACAATTGCGGTGTTAGTTGTGGGCTCCTGAAATTTATTTCTTCCTTATTTTATCTCTAATTATTAAATCGGTGTGAATTAGAATAATCTACCATTACATATAGGAAAACGGACATTGGAGAGTAGTGCTCACGTGTATTTTTGAAAAAAAAAACATTAAATATTTATTAAACTCTACAAAACTCTTGGCAAATTGTTTTTTAAATATTTATATCGGTTTAGGGAGAGGAGGTGCTTCTACTACAATTAATTAGTGGCGCTGTTACATATGTTTCAAAATTAAATGGGAGGGGCATGCAAGCATGAGTCTCAGGCCACCACATTGTTTGATTTATCTTTATTGACAACAAAATATAAATGTAAAATTCATATAGATAGATATGAAACAGTAGGTTTATAATGTGCAGAGACATACTAACCCACTCAGTTTATTTTCTTGAGCCGCAGGCTGTGTGTGTGTGTGTGTGTGTGTGTGTGTATCAGCCATTACATGGAATATTAGAGAGACAGTGATGAGGCGTAGGGTAGGGGTACGATACGTACGAGCAAATGAACAGATAAAAGTAAGGAATTTATCGCATTATATGATATAGATGGAGAGAAAAATAGTGAAGGCAAAACTAGGTTTGGGAAATGAGGCGTATTACGTGGTTGAGGATGTATACAATTAATCAATTAGCAGAAAATGAGGAGGAGAGGGAGAGGGAGAGGGAGTGGGAGAGGGAGAGGGATGATGAGTGTTGGAGGGCAAGCTCTTGTGGTTGTTCAAGAGGCACTTTCCTTTGTGTTGCTGCTTGGGTATGGTAGTGCATGGGTCTGGACCCGGAGGTGCCCCTCCTCGTCTAAGCGACTCCACCGCCACCGCAAATAACGGCCTCGACTCCCCAACTTCCCAACCCTAATAACATCATCACCACAACGCTCCTCATCACCAACTTTCTCATCATCTCCATTTATATATATATATATATATCGATTAATGAAGCTCTTGTACTGTTTTGATTTTGAGCAAGCGAGGAGTACTGTATATATAAATGGTTTGGTACGTACCTAGCTGCTTGCAACTAACATGGATGGATGCCTATTTATACTGGTTTATTCTCACTGTGTCATCTCAAGCCTGTCAACGCCTTTGTTTGAAGGTTGATGGTGGAGTTGAAAATATAATGAAGAATTGTATACATGGTAAAACATGCGCAAACTCTGATAATTAAGTTGGGCTAACTTGCACCATCTCACACACACAAACTCTTTCAAGTCTCTTAATATACATACTTATGAAGACCCTTAATTCAAAGGCATTTAATCGTCATCGTCTATTTGGAAAACCTTGTACTTTTTTGATGCTATATTTGAAGTCAAACCATGAAGGCGGTAAGAAAGGAAAATGGAAGAATTTAAAAGCTGCCTCATCGTCAACTTATCGTCCCCCTAGCAAGTCCTCGTACGAAACTTCGCTTCATGTTATATATGTGCACTGTGCACTTTCCTCGTTACGTTTATTTTGGAGGGTACTGTCTATCTCCATTGGCTCAACAATCATCTTTCGTGTGGGAGCCTTATAACTCAAACGACACCATCAAACACGAGCTTTCTTCAACATATAAGGTTGTAAGTTTCCAACCCTTAATTGTGGAGGGTATAATAAATGTTTTATATTACATCAATTGACTCGTATATATTCTGCATCCCCACATGTTGTACTCCCCATCTCCACAAAACTCTTCTTCAACTTTTATTCATACTATAAGATATATGTGCTATACATATGTGTGTGCATATATTGCTAGAATAAGAAAAAAGAGCCACTTTAATTTATGTATAACTCAGTTGGTTTTTATATTAAGGATCAAAATAGAGTTAGTATAAACAAAAAAAATGACAACATTTATTCATGTTGGTTGAACTTCTATGAAATTTCGGCCACCAGCAGCCAGCAAGTGTATCCAAAACACACCCTTGATCTCAAAGAAGGCTAAGCTAGCTAGGGCTATAATTAAAGCGAAGCAAGAAAATATTAGAAGTGGCGGTTGCAACGCTAGAAAAAAAAAATTGATAATGCTATATTAGTTAGTACTGAAATGCTCATTAAGCAAGTGCCACGCCTGCTTATCTACTTCATATTAATATCCCTTCATCATTGTCACAGCATAGCTACCATCATAACATATCCCCTACCCCACTTACAATTAATATACGCCTAAGTAGTAACTCAAAAGTAAGTAATGGAGGCCAATAATCTTGTGACCTGGTGACATTAGAGTTCTCCTATAATTGAGAGGTGGCAGGTTCAGTTCCGCTTCTAATTTTAAGTTGTTAGTATCTGCCCCTTTAGTCGTCAAGTTAAATCGCCACACACTTGAAGATCCCTTGTGTGTGTGTGTGTGAAAGTGCAAGTCATCGGGGAGACATGGTTAAGGGTTACCGGGGCATTTGGAAGAGTGACTGAGATTGGGAATGTAAGAGCAGGAGGAAGCGGCAGAAGGGGGAGCAGGGGCTTTTCTGTTACCTGCACCAACTCCATCTGCTAATAAACTCAACCACAGTACTTGCCAGAATCATCAACACCGCCATCAACCTCATGATGTTCACCACATTGCTATCCGACATTGTTTTTCTCAGCATATGCCCGCAGCTCTCCATGGAAGTGGGTTTTTAAAACCACACAATTGAACGCTATTTATAGTATGCATAGCTTATCCCGCAGCAATTAATAACCATGGTCTCATCTACAAGCTATCATCCTCACAGACAGCCATGAGTAATCCAAAATGGCTCTAATTAAAATAGATATCAGCAAGTGTATGGCTTGGTGAGAATAAGACAAAGATTAATTCAGTAACCCTGAACTAAAACATATAGAAGGAGCACCCCAATTTTAAAGTATAAGGTGAAGTTTATTTGTAATGCCGATATATTGAAACTCATAAGTATAAAGCACAAGTTCAGGGATCCTCTGGACACTTATGTCAACAATGTCAGAAGCTTTTTCCTTATCAAAATGCAAAGATATAAATTAAAGGCTAAAGAGGTAAAAAAAGAAGATAAGATGAGGGATGTTAATATGGTCAAAAATTTCTGATGTACTTTTTAAAAGTTGCATCTAAATATGATATCAATGTTTGCAAATGTTAAATATTTTTTGCTTTACCCCATAAAAAGTTGTTTTCAAACGGCTACATATTTAATCTTTATTCTACGAGAATGATATCTGTTCATTTTGTATAAGATAAAAAAAGAAAAGAAAAGAATGATATAAATCTAGTGAATTATAAACTAATCTAATAACTTCCAAATTATAAGCTGCCTTGCAGCGCAGGGAGAGCACACTCTAGTTTTAATAAAATATCAATACTATTGCAGTCGATGATGGCACCATGATAGAATCCGTCACTAGTCAAAGTGTTCAAATGAGATTTTGATCCATGTATTAGATATAACTCTCAAGTCTCTTTTGAGACTTTATTGTAATAAAATGAAGCCACAGTTTAATCAGCCTTAATATCCTTATGAGGGACTTAATTACCATTGTTTCTTATAGTTTCAAGAGCACATAGATCTATAGAGTTGGGGCATGCCATTCATCTGGTCTCCAAGCAGATATGATTTGGGCTTAATGAGTTTTTTTTTTTAATTTTTGATTTTACATTCACTTTCTTGTCCGTGTATATATAAATAGGTTACATTACGAAACTATATTAACCTTTTTTATAACCCTTTAAATCACTCATTATTCCATGTCTTTTCTGAATCTATTGTTAAGTGTCTGAATAAGTAGAAACCTACTAATCTAGATTGAGATTGAGGCTCCGCGATCAAAACGTCTCTTTCTATAATGCACATATCAACTATACTCCCAGCAAAGATTGAAAATGAAAACTGCTGATTTTTTTTTCCTTCTGTTTAATAGCTGATATATGTAATAATTAATCTCAAGCCACAAAAGAAATAGTAGTTTCTGTTTCGGTTGAATCTCAGTTTTTTTTTTCAGCATATAAAAAATGCCAAGAAGTGTCGGAGGCATTGTGCCGAGTATAAAGCAAAACCTTGCCGATCAGTGACGATTATGGACTTGCATGCATGCAATTCAAATGACAATTATAACACGAACACTTGACATTATTGATGGATTCATCGAAAACAAAAAAATTAATTCCAAGTGCTTCTCTATTAACCATTCCGATCCGTTAAAGAGAGATAAATGAAATTAAGGTAATTTACTGCAGTTACCCTTTGGTGCCATCAAACATTGCGAGAGAGAGTAGACAAACATACTTAAAGATTACCTTGTCCAAGCAATGAAGGGGGAATAAGCTGTTGGATTAAGATATATATATATATATAGAGAGAGAGAGAGAGAATACTGTCTGGTGATGAACTAAAGAAAAAGAGGGTGATGAATTAATTAATGAGGAGTTCAAGGTTGATGAGTTCTTGAATCAATTGGCCGCAGAATAAGGAGGACGAGGAGGGCGGGAAGTAGGCATGGCGGTGCCGGCGACGTTCATCTGCTTGACGGTGCAGGTTCCTTGATTTGTGTGAGGAATGGTAGTGCATGGATCTCGACCGGAGGCCGGCACCGGAACACGTCGCCTGGCGGGTAGTGACTCCAACACAAGCAATGGCCTCGTCTCTCCGGCTTCCACCAACCCTGACATCACCATTACACCCACTACTACAATCACCATTAACTACCTCACCTTCATCCTTATTACTACCCCGCTCTCTCTCTCTCTAGCTCTCTGTTTTGTTTTCAGGTTGTCCGTGGGTATGCTGCTATATACGGGATCGAAGCTAGCTACTTGTACAAGTTTGTTTCTTACTCCACTCATCAACCTTATTAACGGGTTTAATTTATGTTGACTCAGCCTTATTGGTTTCAAGATTGAATAATGGAGAAGCCTAAAAGTCACCTGAATTAAACAAACAAGGAAGAAGCATATGAAGGAAAGCACATCATTTTGGGTGGTGGCAGCCAAATGAACAGTTTTGGAAGCAGATGATCATGCATGAAGTCTTCCTGCGAGACCACTGATATATTTCATCCTCTCACGCAACTCTCATTTGAAATAAGAAACCGAAACTTCTGCGAACTCCTCTCAGGTACTCATTATTCGTCCTATTTCTTGAACAAAACGTTGTGTTTATTTCCATTATTCATATTAATGGTCAAACCATTTGAAAAAACTTATATTATGGACAAAAAATTCTTCTATATACAGCGGAACCGGCAACTATATATATATATATAATATCTATGCTTGCATGTAATGACTCTCATCTATGGTGCAGAACGGAGTATATACTAGTCTAGGTAGGAGTCTTCAGTGGACAATTGAAAATGTTGGTCTCCGTATTAGATTGAACCTTCATTCCATTGGCTTAACTGAATGGGTGTCCCCTTCAAAACATGGAGGTTGGTCATTGGAGATGGTTGTTTGTGTTTAATTTCCTTTTGAGACTCAAGTTACCTCAAAGACTAGCTAGAGTTTTGATGGATGCCACCCTTTGTTGGTATTTTAGTTACATATATAAGTTAAGAAAAAGATAAAATGATGGCTGTTAATATTTGAAATATTTACGAGAGATTAATTATCCCCCCCCCAAAAAAAATTCCAAAATAAATCAATGATCTAAGTTATTTCCCAAAGACTCAATATATTTGCAGCCAACCGAAACATGCTGAAGTTGAAGAAACAAGAAGCATTCATAACCAATCTGAATGAATTTCATCTATTATTTCTGGAATTACAAAGTTGTGTGTACAAAGTATATCCCAATGTATAAGGCTCCTACCAGCTGATGGAATATGAATAGAAATAGATGTACACAATCTTAACCAGCAAAAGGAGAAGTTGGTTTCAGTATTTGAACATGTGACCTCTAGATCATATGCAGCAATCTCAGCGTTGCTCCGAGGCTCACACTCTACTGCAGATGTGTGTGTACTACAATTTATTCGGATACATTACTACACATGACTGGCGTTGATAAAACAAAAGTACAAGAGGAATGTAAGTTTGGAATATTCAAAAAATAGTTCAGTGACATTGACCGCCTCCTTGTCCAGGAATAGTTTTGCAGGGGTCAGGAGTGGAAGGTGGTGCAGGGTCTCTTCGAAGAATCTGCAACAAGAAGCCATCTGGGAATGGCCTAATTGCTGATCCTACTCCTGGACTAGAAAGCACAATGGCCAACATTAGCAACACCCGCAACATCATTTTCCCGTAAGCGAAAGCCATCTCTCTGTTAAATTTATGAATAAACCAGAAAAACAGTTATGTGTTTTTCGGGAGAGAGTGAGATGTAAGTTGGTGATATGGTCTGATCAGCAATTGGCAGCAATTCTATATATAGGACCTTCCGTGTTCCCAATTTGACGTGCCAGAGGCTCTTGCGGCTTAGTTTCAATGAGAAAATGGTTTTCAGCCTGATTAATATTATTCTCGTGGTTTGAAGGTTGAAGACTAAATTTCTTGACCAAAAGGGATAGGGATGAAAACTAATTAAACGAAATATTGAATGGATTAACTTACAGTAACTTTTACGCCAAACACACCCATCTACGCAGAAACTACTGGCTTACAATTTTGATTTAGGAAGGAAAAAAAATTAGAATAATGAATGTGATACCAGAGGGTAGTACGTAGTATATATTATTTTGAGATTAAATCCTTTTCGTTCTTCTGCTTTTGGTCGTGGGAGATTTCGTACAAAAGCTGCATATATGAATGACGATATGAAGCATGCTCTGGAAACCCAACCTGGTTTGGCGGGTAATGGTGGTCAAACGGTGAACCAATTACATGATCCGTTTAGTCAAGAGTTTTGAATCGGTTCAATTAGATTAGATTACACACACACACACATATTAATTGTTGATCCTAAAACAATATTATTTTGATTTTTTAAAAAATAACAGTCTATGATATTTATGTTTTATTTACTCTTTTTACAGTGTGTAGTTTATTTATAAATATTTTATTTACTTGTGAATTAATGTCTTTTTAATTTAGATATTACTCTTTTTTTAGCGTTATATATATTTTTTAATTAAATTATATTATTTTAAATAGGGTTGATCCGGATTTGAATCACTCCCAACTGAACCATTGTTATATTTGACCAGGTTTCATTAGCTTACTGTGAAGGGTCAAAGGGGCTGTGTTAGCTGGTAGGCACGAACCATCCGTACAATGTATTTCAGGGGTGTTTCCCTAGTGTGTATGTTTGACTTGGACAGATGAAAAAAAAGAGAGAGATAAAATATTGGTTTGTTTCTTTCCCCCTTGCGTTTTCCAAGTCAGATACATTTTTTTCTCCCCTTGGTTCCAAAATGTTGAGAGAGATGGCAAGATGGCGATTGGCGAAGCAGAAGACTGGGAATTGAAGAACGAGGAAGTTTGTGTCTATGGTATGAGTCAAATTCAAGAACACATGCATCAACCGCCGAGCCAGATTATGTGACTTCCACACACACACACACACACACACACAGAACCAAGAAATTACTATTTAATTAGTGCTTTCCTTCATGGGAATGATCCGTTTAAAAGGAAGGCAACGAGTTCTTTCCCATGAAGGAAAGCACTAATTGAATGGTAATTTTTTTAGCTGAATAATTATCTCCTTCAAAAATTAATGGAGGGTTAGTCATAGGAGATGGTTGTTGGTTTTTAATTTGCTCATGCACAATTCAGATTTTGATACTATTCTTTTATTTGTTATATTGTGTTACACACACTAATGATGCTGATAATTTTTTACATTAAATCTTGGGACTTTTCAGTTCTGTTCTTCTGCTTTTGGTCGTGTGGATGATTTCGCAGCAAAAGCCGCACATGAATCACTATATGAAGTGTCAAAGGAGCCATGTACCATCCGTATCCATCTATCTCAGCCGTGTTTCCCAAGTGAATATGTTTGACAAACGGAAAAAAAAATAAAATCTTGATTATTTTTTCTAGCCTTATCGAGTCACTGCTTTAGCCTTTGAAAAAAAAAATGGAAAAAAAAAAGTCTTGCGTTCCCAAAGTGGATTGAAAAAGGATTTGGGTGGGTGGAGATGAGAAGCCTAAAGTAACTTGAGTTCCCTTCTTTTTTTTTTCTAAGAAAGTAACTTGAATTCTAAATTAGAGGAAGAAGCGTAGGAAAGTGTAAATATGTAATGAGAATTGAAGTAGTGGCAAAAAAATCTACAATAAGCAGAGCGGATGATATGGATATGATAACGTATTTAAAAAGGAAAGCACTCAATAGTAATTTTCAAATAATCAACGTAGATTATTCATTTTTATTTATAAAAAGTCCACCGATCAATTTATTTACTAACCAACATAAATAAATATATATAAAATCAACATCAATTCTAATGTTTAAATTATAAAGTTCAAAATATTATATATCAAGTTGTTACTACTTATCATGTATTACAGTTAACGAAGAAAGCTAATGACTTTTTTTGGATTAGCTTTTGGAAAGTAATTTTATGCAGTTTGATATAAGTATATGAGAGAAGTTTTATCTCGACTTGCATAAAAAGTGATTTTGGAAGTGGTTGATAAGCAAGCTCTACTTGAACGGTATCCCACACACCCGTACGTATATTATGATCTCATTCCATAATATCAGATTTCCTAAAGACTTAGTATAATTGTTGCAGCCACCGCACTCGCATATATATACATATATATATATATTAAAGTTGAAGAATGAAAAGTCGAATTCTTACCCACATGGACACATATAACCAATCTGTCGAATGAATTTCAACTTGATTTCTGGCATATAATTAAGAAGATTAAAGAAAGGCCAGTATACGTAATATACAATTTATAGGTTGAACGCAACATTTCTGGGCGGATGAACTTACAGTAAGTTTTACTCCAAATACCCATTTATGCGGAAAGTGCCGCATTTCAATTTCCGTTAAAAAGAAAGAAAGAAAAGTTCGAAAGAGTTTGGGATTGAGTCAAAACTCAATCCAGTATTAGTTATAATTAATAAGCAAAGATATAAATTTACTTCGGAAGTTTTTCATTAGGAGCAATATTGCCTTGTAAGTTTCAAACTGGAATAATGTTATCATTTACCGTTAAAAATATCAATAGTCAATGTCAATTTTTAATGGCCAACGTTGGCTTTTTACAATGGAAGGAAGGCAATATTACTCAATTTTAAAACTTTTAAAAAATAGTAATCTTAAAAAAAAATTTAAGGCAACAATGTTTTTGATAGAAAACTTCTGAGGTAAATTTGCACATTGACTCTATAAGTAATATAGACCTTTCTATACAAGTGAGAGTGTATAATCTCATAGTTTTAGTTCATAGCCATCTAATTTAAAAAATATATATTCGTCCAATACTATTTATATGATAGAAAGATAATAAATTTTTTAACCTGTTCATAAATTATTAAGTTTTTTATATGAATGCACAACTTATAATGTGTATTAAGTAAAGATAAAGTTTAGAAACTGGTAAATTTTAAGGTAGAATTAATGAAATTTAATGTATTTTCTACTCAATGTAAAATATACTGAAACTAACTTAAGAGAGAGAATATCAGTATTTGACCCATGTTTCTTAAAGTCAGATATTGTAGTTCCAACTTCCAAATAAAATGTTGAGACGTCATGATCCGACGCTGAATACAAGGAATTCAAAAACGAAAAAGTTATGTTACGGCCAATGGCATGGAAGTCAAATTCAAGAATCCAGCGTGTGGCTTGGCTTGGATTGGATTATATGATTCCCTTAATTACTAGCACAACCATTATTACAACATATTCATAACTAATTCACATACAACAATAAATAAACAACACTAATTAAATTATATGCATATATCATATATAGTCTTCAACAAACATTAATGGGTCATATGCCCATCCATCACCATCATAGAAATAGATAATTAGGATTATGATTCCGTGTGTGTGTGTGTGTGTGTGTAAGTATAACTAGAAATTTATGAGAATAACAGCGCCCATGTTACATGAATATATAGATAACGTTTAAAAGAAAAGCATCAAGTTCTTCTACTAAATAGCAACTTTGAAATTATGATCAAACTGGAACATGCTCATTTTTATTTATAAAAATACCACGCATCAGTTTATTTTTTTACATCGGTTTATTTATTAACCAGCATGACCGACATTAATTGAAAAGTTCTTGCATTGTTGTATTCTAATATTTATGAAAACTTCATAATTATTATTACAAGTGTGCTTAGTTTTTCTTCGGCAAAGCCTAGGTGGAACTGTTTGAATTTACTAACCTCAAATTCTCCAATAGCAGTTGTTATTCTGCTATTCGATCCTAGTTTTTGAAATACATATATGCATACTTGTATCCACCTATCAATTTGAAATAAGTTGTGTAGAAT
>QFDD01007628.1:0-15558 GCA_006871305.1 Vachellia collinsii
GTTAAATAGCAGAATAGAGCAGAAAAAGATGAAACTAACAAGGATTTGAGCATACCTGAATGCTAAACTATCCATCAGAACAAAAGGAGATAAAAGATAACTGGACTAGACTGTACCTTCATAATCGTTATATCATCCAAAGGACCGTCAGGGGTCTTATTTGTTATCATTCCAAGAGCATTTCGCAGAGAAACCTGCATTGCTGCTTCAATTTCTTTAGAACTCTCCAAGGCTGTTGAATTGGCTGCAGCAACAACTGTTGCAACAGTTCCTAATTTTGCAGAACCATTGCCACTTAAGGAATTCACAGCCTCCTTATGGGCTTTTAAAACCAACTGAGTTGCACTAGTTGTCCAATGGTGAAATATGCAAGAGTTAGATCAATGTATAACTAGAAAGTTATACAAGAAACCTAGGACAAGTAAACCTTAAGATAATACAAGTCAATCCACTATATCAAAAGGCAAGAAAACCATTGAGGCAAAAAAAAAAAAAAAAGGCAAGATAACCAAATAGAATTACAACTTACTTTCAATTAATTTAATTACAGGATCTTTAGACCATGTGCAGTCATGGTAAGCTTCAAAACTTTGGAGTTAAGAACAAACATGACATCAAAGTTCACTCCTCCCTTTAAACCATCAGCCATTCAATTGAGACAGAAACAGAAGTTTTTGAAGAATCACGCGGACTCAATTCCAATCAAATCTCACTCTTGATCCATGAGGTTTCTTCTCAAGGAAATTAAAGTTTGTTGCTATTGTTAGGTTAAAAGCTACAAATTAGACTCAATTATTATATATTCCAAAGATAATAACATTGGTCTGTGACCCCAATAGCAGCAAGCAAAAAAGGGAGAACAAAAGCCAGTGGGGCTAGAAAACTTACTGTAAAGTTGACACCCAGGCTCTCGCTGCACCAGGAGTCTCGGCACAGAGGAAGTAATCATTTTTCTGTGGTGTCCCAATATCTAAAGAAGATAGTTAAGATAAATGCATGCAGAGTTGCCTACAATAGACACCTATGAATTGATAAATGAAAGCGCTAAAAATTAAAGGGAGAAATAGACAAGCTAGGATACAGATACAGCATCCATCATACTTTGGCAGTCCACTGAAACACACAGAAAGATGGCGATTCAATTTTAATGAGCATAAAGAGTTAGCGTAGTTCCTTGGAAATTTGTAACGCAAAATTAATCATTGAAGGCTTGCTTAGCAACACCATTCTTACTGGAAATTCACAGGAGATACGGTAATTGTGCTATTTGCATCAAATATTATCGTCCCCTTTATAGTTGGTTCATTCCTCCTTGTCCTTCATAAAGAGAAATAACATGGAAATCAGCAGTGAAAGCCTCTCCCATAAAGTAAGAACTCAAAAGGAATAAATGATATAGATAACATACTTATACTCCATCCTACCCGTTGTAGGGTCCAAGATTACCCAACGCTCATTCCATTTTCTTAGCTGTAAACACAAAATCATTTTCATGAGCTAGCGAAAAGGAATTTACTAACGAGGAAAGAGGTTGCCAGTCTCTGAAAGCTCGACAATAACATATCAACCGATAAAGACATACTTGTATAGAGAATAGCACATGCAGTAAAAATAATAATAATAATAATAACCAACCCATTGTCAGGTGATCAGAGAAAAACTTAGAAGGGAGGGGGGGGGGCAGATATGGGATGCTAAAAAAATTGGGGCAACTAAATAAACTTACAATAAAGCAAGTCTTGATCTTTTGTCCAGAACGATAAGATGAAATAGTTTTCAAATTAGCGAAAAGAAGCTGCTACTTTGATCCAAGGATCTTTTCATGTCAACGTCCAGTTGAGATTGAAATGCAGATAAATTTTTTAACAGATTTTTTTTTTAATTTTAGTTCCAAATTTCACAATGTTCTCTCATATCTTAAAGACTCATTGAATGCATCAAACTCATAATTCGAATAGCTCAGGGAGATTTCCCCAAGAATATTAAATAATTCTAGAGTAAAAAACTATAAATTCGATACCCAATCAATAAAACTCAAACAACATATGCCCATAGACACAAAGTCAACATGAGAATCGAATTACTGTTTCAGATCGTTTGAGAAGTGGCCCCTGCAGCAAAGTTCTGCCAGAACCAGAAGCTAGCTGCCTCTTGATCTTCTCCAGGCTCTTCTCTGTATCCGCGGCTACTCCCTGAAGCATAGCAATTCAGCTGAAAAGTTAAAAATTGCCCGAGAAGCACATGGGTATTAGGAATAGATGACTGACCCGAGAAGCACCATTGGAGGCCATGAAGGTGGATCCAGAGCTGTCGTAAACAGGAGCTGAAGGGTTTTGGGCGATAATTATAAAGATTTCTTTCTTTTCCCGGGATTGAAGAAGAATTAAATTAAAAATAAATAAAGGGGACTGGTAGGTATGTTCACTGGACTTTCAGTTATGTGAACCAATAAAAAACAAAACTTCTCTTTGTAACCAAAACAAGAATCAAATTTTCTCATTGATATGAAGTTTTGTTTTCATCCATTATAGGGATCTACCCAAGGGTTCCCAATTCCTTCCCTCCATCCACATCCGTGCACTGCACACGAGGTTTGATGGGCTAAATTGCGTTTGAAACTAGCTCCAATGTCCCAATCTGTTTTTGAGATGGAGTTAGGGTTAGAATTTTAACACGTTTTCCTAAGGCGATAAGCAGTCATGGTCACCATGTTATTACAGTGCACCTTATTAAAAGGGGTACATTATTTCAAAAGGTAAAATATAAATTATTTTAAAGTTCATATTCAAATCCAAAATTAAGTAAATATTCTTTAGTCCTCATCTTCATCTTTCAAAAATAAAGTATTTTTACTTGTTAGCCACAAGTATTCTCCTTTAATGTGATTTTATTTTACCCAAATTAACAGTAAAAACCGTTTTTACAATATGATTTATGATCTACAATGTAAGTATATAAAAATGATTTTGTTTCAGTTTATGTAAACGTTATTTATGAAAAATGATGCAAACAAGTTTTTTAAGTATTGCCAGGCATTAAATATATGAACTTTTAGCAACAAGGATTCAAACATTGATTAATATTATTATTATTATTTTCCTAAGCACAATACCCTCAGACTATCCAATTCAAAACTTTGCGTATAAGTGGGTTTTTTTATATAAAAAAATGTTTAAGTGAGTTGGGTTCTAGAAGTTCATTAGGGTTAAGGTATATATCCAAATTTAAAAAATATCTATAGTACTTACAATCACAATTTTATAAATTGTGAATCAATTAGATTAGTTTTTATTGGTGATACTGTTAAAGATGGTTTAATTCAATATTTGAGCCTAAGAAGCAGGTCCTTTAGAATTTTTTTTAAATGAAAAAAAGGATGGCCCAAGCCCAGTTTTCAAGACTCATATAAAACGTCTGGGCCTGAAGCCTTTTTCGTTCTAAAATTTCAGAAATAGGAGCATACCAGTATAATGCTATCCTCATCTCAGAAACTTCTTCAATAATGGATACATCTGCATTCTGGTGTTCTTTGGGATTTCTGCGCTCCCAACAACATCAATTCCAACAACTTTAAGGATCTCATAATCATAATCTCCCTTCTTAAATTAATTGAAACCAAAACCATGGACCCTCTTGCAAAAATGACACCTCACACAAAAAAAAAAAAGCATGATCCATTTTGTCTTCATTCTGTCAACATGATGAAGATCTGTAAACTTGTTTCCCAAATAATACTGATTCAAACGCAAAGCGAAGCATCTACTTCTGAGGCAGTTTCTATATTCCTTTTAATCTTCAAAAGTAATTCCAAATCCCATAATCTCTCTCTCTCTCTCTCTCTCTCTCTCTCTCTCTCTCTCTCTCTCTCTCTCTCTCTCTCTCTCTCTCAAGTTATAATATCGTTAGCCTGCTTTCATTCTAGTCGCTCACTAGGAATTGATATCCTTACTTAGCAAAATAAATTCCTCTCTAGCTATCTCTTCATTAAGAGTACTTGGCTCTTGTTGTGGCATTACAGCATTGCAATGAGAGAAATAAACACATGGACAAAGCAAGGCCCATGAACACAAGATGTTCATTGTTTTTCATAATAAGACAATTTATTTATGTATTACTAAGGACATGAATCATCCTAATATAATAATAACAATCATATTTAAGATATCGTTTCATATTAAATGTTGACATATCTTTTAGCAGAAAATTCAAACCTGATGATGCACACGCAAATGAAGCCTTAATTCATTGAAAGATAAATCATATGATAATAAGATAAGATCCAATCCAAACAGAGTAAAACAAAATTACAGACACTAATGCCTAAGCCATAAAGACATGCAATAAAACACCACAATGAGCTCAAAACAAGGATCAAATACCAAGAATCATTTTATCACTCCGTTTTAGGTACTATTTATGCAAAGAACATTGCTTGAGAAGAATAAGGTGCCAGGATGCAAGCTTTTCAATATACTAAGAATGCATAGCAAAGACCATTTAAGTGAGCCACCAGAGCTAAGGGCTCAGATATCTTTAAAAACATAAATGAAATGGAGATCTATAAGAGTTATAACTTATAAGATAGAACATCGTCTGCTGCAACAGAGAATTAGAATCCAAAAGAGACCTTAATTTATATCACCCTATTTCTCGTGTACAAAGTTTCTTGCTCATTTGTCATCTAAGTAAAAAGAGGCATCTTTCATATTGATCATGTATCATACCTTAGTTCTTCAGGGGATTAATAAATGATAATTGATTTATCAAGCATAAAAAGTACATCAAATACTTGGGAAAGCAACTTACCTTCAAAAAAAAAAAAAATCTTTTGTCAGGGTTAATACAATTACAGGTGGTCAAGGATGTGGAGAATACCTATTGGCCTCATCTATGGGTAAGTCTTTGAATGATGATTCCTTTTTTAAATTTGATATGCTTGTAAATATCTACTGATTAAAGGGAAATAAAAGTTTGGAAATAATCATTTATTCTAAGATATATTAGAATTTCTTTACGTTATACTTTTTTTATTCACTACAGAATTCCTCTTAAGATATTTTTTTTTATTTGTTAGGGCAGAATTTTTAGATTTACATGAACACATAATGGTGATAGTGATTTACAATTTATCACCAATATAACTCTTTATGTTGACTGACAAAAAACCTTTTATATTATACAATAGTATTTAATTTTGATTTCTTACTTTTATAAAGTGTTTTTTCAGTGACTAATCCTGACATTTTTAATTTTATTAAGAAAATGTTGCTACTGAAATTTTAAATGACAAAACATTACTAATATTATTATATTAAATTTAATTTTTTAAAAATAATAATAATGGGAAAAAAAGTTTAGATTGACCGTATTAGAGTTGAAAGAGTGAAAAAAAAAATATTTTATAAAATTAACAGATAAAACTAAAATTTTATATAAAGTTAGGTCATAGTTGTCATTAATCTATTTTTCTCATTGAGCCTAGTTAAACTGAAATAAAGAAATAAATTAAGAAATTAAGCACACTTTATTTATTTATTTATTTTTTTGGTGAATGAAATTAAGCAAACTTTAAACCAAAAATAAAAGGCCCGCCTCGTTGGGCATCCTCCTCCTCCTCCTCCACCATTTTCAAAAGAGAAAACCTCCCTGCTCAGTTCCAGTTACGCCGGACAAACTTAGCCAACCGGAACGAGAGAAAGAATACCAGACGAAGTTGTATTTGTTGAAGTCCAATCGACTAAACATTTTTGCATACAGATAGCCACCACTAGATAGTTTAGTTGAAGGTGTTACTGATAATGGCGGTCATTTTGAAACAGCCAGGTGCGTTTGCAATCACGCCGCACAAAGTTTCAGTTTGCATACTCCTCAAGATCTACGCTCCACCGGGACAAATATCGGTCCCCTTTCCTTTCACTTCCGTTGCTCAGCACAACCGGCTTGGGTTGTTCTTGTTAGCCCTCACCAAGGTGCATCTTTACATCATAAAATTTCATTTTTCTTCAGTTTGATTTATGGGAAAGTGCGAAAATGAGTAATGCATTTGAATTTGGAGATATTGAGCTGCAGTTTTAATCGGGTTTAAAGGGTGATTTTAGTGTAATAAAAGAAATTCCTAAATTCTCAGGTTTTGGTAAAAGAAGTATAGATTTTGATTGAGACCAATGTTGGTTTTGGCTTCTTATGTCCCTGCAATTTTCCCGCTGCCATTGAAATATCCAAGGTGGGATGCTGAATTTAACAGTGTTATCAATTGTTTTAACAGGTTTGCTTAAAATTATGAGCTGTCTACGGAAACAGTGAAATGAAATGGGCTTGTCTTGTAAAATCATTTGTTGGGTTGTAAATTGTCTTATTTTTTTACCAGTCAAATATTTTATATATGCTTGTTGCATGAAAGTATTGTTACATTGCAGTCATGCGATGACATATTGGAGCCGAAATTGGATGAACTCATTCATCAATTAAGGGTGGTTGGTGGCTTCTCAAATCATTGGTTTATTGACCATTTGACGAGTAGACTATCGTCTTTGTTATCACCTGATGATTTGTTTAACTTCTTTAGAGAAATGAGAGGTTAGTTGATTTGCATAATTGTTACCAGCCTCCGCCTTCCTTACACATTTTATTAATTGTTTTCCCTCCTCTAATGTTGTTGTTTTACTTATGAACGTGCAATTGTTTCTTATTTAATAGTTTGACCTTTTCATTGTTTGATTTTATTTTATTTCTGTTCAGGAATGCTTGCAGGTCCTGAGTCAGGTGTTGTGGAGGATGATCTGGTGATGTTGGACCTAAGCAGTAACCTGGGGGTATTTCTTCGACGTTGTGTACTGGCATTCAATTTGCTATCATTCGAGGTTTGATATTTTCGTACTTCCTGTGCGTTGAAGCAATCATGGTTGGTTGGTTGGTTTGAATGTTCAATTTTTTGTAATTTTATCACCAGTTGAACTGAAGGCCATATATTAGGATACTAGTAGGTTTGGAGGTATTCTGGATGCTAATGTTAATGTAGTACGCCTCATCTCTAAGCAAATAAAGATTGTGTTGACATAATTAATATTCATGGGGTGATGGCGTTTTTGTTCCTAAGAAAGTCTATCCCCTTTCCCGCCTTCTTTCTTTATTTTTTTTTAATGTGTTAAAATGTGACCTTTTCTATTTAGAGTGAAATCTTACTTCCCCAGTAGCCTTCTTTAATTTCTTGTCGTTTTTCTTTTTCCTCTTGTGAAAGATATCTCCATTTTTTGCTCTCTTTCTTGGCAAATAGGATCGTGAACCAGTATCACATTTCTGTCTCTGATTTCCAAGCTTTTAATTGTGAAACACGTGTTACTTCTTTCTCATAAACATTGAGTGACTCTACACTTTGAGTATCCTTCTACAATGGGGTGGAATGGGAAAAACAGAGGTGGCATGGTAAACCGTCTCCAGGGATATCCAGTTATGTATCTCTTGGAACCTAGGATGACAGGGTGCTCGGAGTGAAAAATAGTCTTAACAAACTTCTTTTCTTATTACAGTGGGAAGAACTGATTGGAGTATGCAGAAGTAAGGCATGCCTTTCTTTCTTATTAGGGGACTAATGAAAAGAGATATTGAAAGTGCAGCTAGTGACTATTATCCTTGTGCCTTATTTGAATTTTAGCCAATATTTTATATTATTCATGAGAAATAGTTTAAAGCAGAGTTAGACAGAACTTGAAAGAAGTCATCAAATTATTTTTCTCTGTATCTCCTATTAATTCCTTTTTTTCTTGCAAAGAAGAAATTTTTAGCCTTCTATATTCTTATATTCTGTACCTCCTTACCTTGATGTAACTAAATGAAATTTTCTTATAAATGACTTTTCTTATCATGTGTTCATTTGTTTTAGTTTTGGATATGCAGGGTGTATGCCATCTTTTAACAAACATAGAGATATATTGTAAAGAAGCACCATCAAGTTGTCCTCCATATGAGCAACCTTGTTTAGATGACTCTGGTAGCAATCTTGAGGCATGCTCAGAATATGAGAACATGGACCTGGAGAACTTTGTGTATGAAAAGGTTTCGGAAGAAATTGAGGCAAGAAAGGAGGCTAGTGAAAAAGTTCCATTTCATCTTCATGCCCCAAAAACACTTTTGGATTTAGTTGACGGTATAGGCATTTGATTTCATTCTCCTGTTGATGTTTATATTATTTGTCCTTTGTTTAAGAAGTACAACTTGTCTATGACTTATAGGATGAGATTGTTAATATATCAGAAAATTAAATTGGGAATTCTCCTGGGACTTGGCTCCTAGAAAAATGTGATCTATGATGGAGTTTAATAATTAGTAAGTTAATAAATCGCTCTATTCAGTCTCTGGTCTGTGCTCATACTGTTAAAAATGCTAACCTAACCAAAAATTGCTTCAAATCAGTTCGCTCGTGCAAAATCACTTTCTTGATTCTGTAATCTTTGACCATGCTACTGGCTTAGATACTAAATATAATATCAAAATTTTAATCCTTTGGCACATGCGAAATAAATATTTGACTTGGCAGCATGACGTTGTTGACATCTTTTAGACTCTAAGGATGAGTGAAGCCTTTTACAGTTCCTCTTATGGTATACCAAACTGGAATTTTATCTTCTAAGCAAATCCCAGTCTCCTCTATCAAAATCTTCTATCTCCAATTTCTGTTTTGGCTTGTTTGCTTTGTGCCTTCGCTTGCAGATCCCTGTTTAACACATCAATGTAACTGGAATTGTATTGATGTCTGATACTTTTCTGCTCCATAATTGATAATGATGTCTTGAATGCACATGCACAGATATTGATGTCCCTGTTGATTTGGTGTCCAAACATAGTGAGAAAGGCAGAGAAGCTGATTCTTATGGAGATCCTACCAGTAACATGCTGCCAGATATTGATCCCAGTAGTGGGGTATTTTTGCGAACAAACTGGCAAGTGCAAGGGTACTTACAAGAGCAAGCTGATACGATTGAGAAGTATGCAATCTTGTAGACCTGGAACTTTACTTCATCTATTTGTTCATAAGTTTATCTTTGAGCACATATATATTAACTGCGGGTGATATTACTGTCCTGTTGCAGAGATAGTAGCTCTGTCTCTTTGAATGGGTTCGAAATCATCCTCCGGCAGCTACAAAAGATGGCACCTGAACTACATAGGGTATGTTTAATTGATTAACTATATCCATTCTACAAGTTTTTCCCCTTTCTATAAGTTCTTGTTGATTTTGAGCGATCATTCAATCCAGGTTCACTTTTTGCGCTACTTGAACAGTCTTTGCCATGATGATTATATTGCTGCTTTGGAGAATCTTCATTGCTATTTTGATTATAGGTAATTAAAAAGTTAGTTTGTTTATCCTGCCTTTTGAGGTATTTAACAGTGTCTGGTTGATCACATACAAGGCAAGTGGAAAGAAAGCATCAATGTTTTGCATATTCCCTTCTCTTACAGTTGAGCACCACCTCTCAGGGAACTTGTTTAATACCATTGCAACTTGTACTGGGAATGCTGGAGGACTCAATGCAATGCTATGAATGAACTATTTTCACTTTATCAACAAAAAGCATTGCTTTGTCCCAATTGTTGCAACTTGTAATTCATAAAGGAAACTTTCATGTGAGGATACTATAAATACAACTTAGCGCTGGAGATTACTCAATTTTCAATGTGTTGAGGAACACTTTATATGCAGTAAATTTTTTTGCATGTTTAATTGCATAAACCAAATTCAGCAGTGGATAAAAAATTATAGATGAAATGTTGACTTACCCCTTGAATAAATTGATTGATCATTTTAAAGTAGCTTTTTGTGAGTGGCACGAGGGCCTAGTTAGCCTGGTCTTACCTGAGCTATTCAAGCACATCAAACTAGGCATAGGGCTGAGGTCATCCCTCACCTGGCCTGGCCCAGTCCAAACAATATATGTACTATTTAAAATATTTTAAAGATACCCGGAGTGCAACATGAATTTTCATTACAAATGATAGCATTAAGCTTTTGGTTCTTTTGCTTTGCTTTGAAGTCTAGATCTTGTTGAAATCAAACTACATTGGCCACATCCCCAGTTCTATTGAGTGAATTAATAACAAAGAGAAATTAGTGAAAGACGATATGTTCCTGTTGAACTTATTTGTGATTTGTGGGACAAAAGTGCAGGGACTGAAGGATTTGATTTTGTTCCGCCAGCTAGCAGTAATAGCTTTGGAAGATATGAAATTGCTTTATTATGTTTGGGGATGATGCAATTCCATTTTGGGCATCCACAACTAGCTTTGGAGGTAAAATGTTCAAATATGATCCATATAAGCTAAAGTTTAAGCCAAAACCTTTCAGTTCTGCTTTTTATTATTTCCTTTGGACAATACTGATTTTACTTGATTATGTTGTGCTTAGGTTCTGACAGAAGCCGTTCGTGTTTGTCAGCAGGTAATTATTAGAAACGTTTTTTCCTCATAGAATTTTCAACATGTGGTTTTAAGTACTTGACCCCAAATATGAGCTGATAGCTAATGCTTGTGATGGAGACTTGGTAGTATGAGATACCAAGTCCTACATTGAGTAGAATGGGATGCTCAATGGGGTATTGAAATGGGTTGGTCCTCCCACCTCAATAGCTAGCTTTTGGGGTAGCATTTCCTATCCTGCTTAGGTATCCATCAGCTTGCCTTATAGGACTTGATAACATCCTTCCCCCTAGTAAAGTCTCTTTTATTCTGGGTACATGGATCCTTTTGTATATATAAGACAAGGTGGTTGTAATTGATTTTGATTATTCTCAATGTAAATAAAGATACATAACAAGGAAGGTTGATTATATTCATTATAGTTGTTAATTGCTAATGTCCTTCCTGCTTATATTTGCATCATGCCCCTAGTTATTATTCACAATGTACCTAATTGAAACCTGTCCAGGAAAAAATGAATCAAGCAATGTCTGACCAATTCTGTTGTGGATCCTGACCTGGTCTTTGAATCAGGATAGTGGATAATTTGTAATTTTGTTGATAGAATGAGAGCGATGGAACATGCTTATTAGTCACAGACTGTTTTCTGGCCATCCAGGAGATATTTGTTCAGAAACTTAGCTCTTTCATGCTGATTTGATTCCCTGCTTTTATTGCTGGGCTTACATCACATCGTGTTTTTGCTGCATTGATTAGTATTAATTAAAAACTTGTTGACTGATTCGTTGACTATTAACTATACATATTTAATATTTACCCACTGATTCTTTGGCTATTATATGTATATATATATTTAATCATTATTTTTGGTGCATGTTAGTTGGGAGATTTAACCTAAGAGCTCTGGAAAATTGCTTAGATGACTTGTGTGTGTGTTAATTTGAATTATATTTTTATGCAGTAAAAACTGACTGTTCTTGTTATGCAGCAAAGTAATGACACCTGTCTTGCGTTCACCCTAGCGGCTATCTCAAACTTGCTGTTTGAAAATGGCATCTCAAGTACATCAAAGATGCTAGGATTGTCCTACTCACCTTTGACAAGTATAGGCATTACACTCTCAGTTCAACAACAATTGTTTGTTCTCTTGAGAGGTTCTTTGAAAAGAGCAGAAAGTTTAAAGTTAAAACGTTTGGTGGCTTCCAATCATCTAGCAATGGCCAAGTTTGATTTAACGGTAATGAAATTTTCTGTATATAGAACACTTGTCATTGCTGGTACTATTTCTATCTGAAAATTGTTAAAAACATGTATTAACATTATTAGCACTGATGATATCCCTTGAGAATATAGAATCTGTAATCTGCAACATCACTCTGTCAACTTATCTGATAGGGCTGAATTAATTATTTCAGCATTCATTGCAAAACATCTTAACATCAAGGTTTTATGATTGTATGTGTACTCCAAAATAATCAAATGTGAAGTTTGGCTTATTATGGTTTTGCAGTATACTGATTATGGAATATTTATTAATTTTTTATTTAGATTTTTGTGGGTAAAAACATGTCTCATTCTTCTAATATTTTCTTTTCTGATTTTAAGAATTAATCATGTTTTGCTAACAATAAATATGTACTTAGGTGCATTATATGAGGAACTTATTTGCTTTTAGAGAAAGGGAAAGTAAATGAATAGAAGATAAACCATTCTCAGTGCAAAATAGATTATCTCAAATTCTCAGTGCTTAGTAGGTTCTCAACTTTTCTGCTTGTCCTTCTGTTTTTCGAGTCCATGTTTTTGCTTTCACAAAGCAGTGGTTCTTTTAAGTTGTTTTTCCCCCAATGCATCTTTACATTATAGTGGTGTCTTTTGCATTGCAGCATGTACAGAGGCCCTTGCTATCATTTGGTCCAAAAGCTTTTATGAAGCTTAGAACATGCCCAGTCAATGTATGCAAGGTAGGAGGATTCTTTGTGATTTTGTTTTGATCTGTGGCTGTTTTGGTGCGTGCAACATGAAGTCTTAGTTATTTTGTTTTGTTGCCTCGTGGTTGGCAGGAAATCAGATTGAGTTCTCATCTGATTAGTGACTTTGGCTCCGAGAGTTCTGCGATGACAGTTGACGGTGCTTTTAGTACAGCATGGCTTAAAAATTTACAAAAGCCAATGGGTTCTCTAGTTTTGTCACAAGAGAATGGATCTAGTAATAGTTCTAACATTTTTCAGTTCTGTGCACAACCCACATCTGTTCCTGGATCTGTATTGCAATTGTTGGGGTCATCTTATCTTCTTCGAGCAACTGCATGGGAGTTATATGGCAGGTAAATTTTCTTTGCATTGTAGGGGTATTAAATTCCTTAAAGATGATTTAACTGTTTTTTAATAGAACATATTTCTTGGAAAAAGTTTCTGGCATCGTTCTCTCATAATCTGATTGTTTTTGGTCATTAGTGCTCCACTCTCTCGCATGAATGCGCTAGTGCATGCAACTTGCTTTGCTGATGCATCAAGGTAGTTTTGGTCCTAAAAGTCTATCTCAGACATACGACCTTTGTTCCCTGTTTTTTTGACTAGTTCTCTGTTGTTCCAGCTCATCAGATGCAGCATTAGCATATGTAAAGCTCATTCAGCATCTGGCAATCTTTAGAGGATACAGAGGTTTGATTGGATGCTTAAATTTGGTTAGAGTCATCATTATATATTTTTTCTGGTTATGTCTCTAAATGTTTTACCTTTTTAATTAGTTTGTTAATCACCATGGTAGTTGTATAGTTTCTATGAGTTATAACTATATGGGAAATTGAACTTAATGATGATTATTAGATCTACAAGTTGGCTTTCTTGATTGTAGAGTAAATGGACTCTATCTCGCCATTTTATCCTTGTTAATTTTTCCCCTCTTCTCTGTTTCTAGAGGCCTTTTCTGCTCTTAAAATAGCAGAAGAGAAGTTTCTGTCTGTCTCAAAATCACAAATCTTAATGTGCAAGTTGCAGTTACTTCATGACCGTGCTCTCCATCGGTAAGTGGCCAGTGAGATTTGCTTTCAGCATCTTGATTTCTGTTAGCAGCTGTCATGTCATCAGATTAATGACTTATTGTACATCATGTAGAGGGCAGTTAAAGCTAGCTCAACAAGTATGTGATGAACTTGGAGTTCTGGCATCACCAGTAACTGGAGTAGACATGCAGCTGAAGACAGAAGCAGGCCTGCGCCATGCTCGCACATTGCTTGCAGCAAGTCAATTTAGAGAGGTTTATTTTTTCTCTACATGCTAATAATTATCTTTCTTTTGTTTTTTTTGTTAAAGAGAATTGCTGATTTGTTATTCAGAGCGTTGATTCATTCATGTACAAGGCATATTTAATTGTTACTCCTTCATGAGAATTATGGAAAATTAAAGCATCTATTAAATGTCAAATTAGACTTTCCAGACTTGTGTGTTCTGTCATGACCTTTATAGCAAAGCCTGCTATTTACCCTTAATTTATACATAAACACTTGCTTATATCTCATCTTCACGCGTGTGTCTGTGTGTGTGTTTTTTTGTTTACAGGCGGCCACTGTTGCACACTCCCTCTTTTGCATGTGCTATGAATACAATCTACAAGTTGAGAATGCTTCTGTTCTCCTTTTGCTTGCTGAAATTCATAAGGTACTACATTACGTTGACATGCTTGGCTAGTCATCTAGGCTTGGACACCGGATCAAGCTATTTTTCATGTTATTTACTTGCAAGTTGCTGATGAGTTTTAACTTGAGATGACAATCCCCTCTCCATTTTATCTATCCATTTCCACATATGTAGAAAAGGGAAGTTGTCTGTAGTCAGTAACTGTTACATCTGTAAGCTTTCATTTAATTTCTTATTCTAAGTAAACCCTCATTTATTTGCCTTGTCAGAAATCAGGGAATGCAGTTCTAGGCCTTCCATATGCATTAGCAAGCCTCTCATTTTGCCAGTCATTTAACTTGGATCTTCTCAAAGCCTCTGCTACTCTTACTCTTGCTGAGTTGTGGCTCTCGTTGGGACCGAGCCATGCGACAAGGGCTCTGAACCTTATCCATGGGGCCTTCCCCATGATTCTGGGTCATGGTGGTTTGGAGCTCCGTTCTCGTGCCTACATCGTTGAAGCAAAATGCTATCTCTCTGATCCAAACTTCAAAGGTATGCTAAAAATTGTGAAATCTGTCTGTATTTTGGAATATTCTCGTTAAGCATGTTGTTGCTTCTTTACGCCTATGTTTACATGTTTTACAAACTTCCTTTTTGACATCAACATCTGTGTTTTTGAAATTCTGTGAGATTATCCTAATTGAAAAATTGATGGTGGAAGAAAACAATATTAAGTGGTTTATTAGATAGGTTTGGCATAATGCGACCATGAATTGTTTTTCCTGTTTGGTTTTTCTCCATCCACTCCCTTCCGTTTTCAAGGAGTTGTATGGAGGAGTAAGACCGCACCTCATCATACTGGATCTTCGTGTAAATCACCAAATCTCATTTACCGCATTATCCTTTTCAGTCTCGGAAAATTATGAGGTTGTGATCGATTCTTTAAGACAAGCATCAGATGAGCTCCAACTTTTAGAGGTAAGCCAACTTCTATAGGCTTATAGCTTTGTGTGACATAACACCGTTTGTTCATGTAAGTTGAAACTAAATAGCAAAAAAAAAAAACATACCAACTTGTCATCCTAAGTTTCCAAATAAGGGTTTTTCATCATGCCCATGTATGAAAAAAGTGCAAGGGCCCTTGTTTAATACTCGGGATTGCTGGCTTAGCCGTCATTCCTTTTTCTCCACTGTAATAATTGCTCCTTAATGAGATGGTACTTCTGGAAAATTTAGGTTTATACTGTGGCACGCAGATATGTATATGGAGGAACAATTTTTTAAGATTATTTTTTTGGCCTTAACAGTTTTTAGACTTAATTATGCAGTTTTGACCTGTAGAAAATGCTCATTCCTTATATCTTCATTAAAGAATCTTATAATAGACACAAATAAATATGCATTTATGCAGTGCTAATATATATTTAAGTGTGTGCAATTTGCATAGGCCATGACTGGGCTAAGGGTTGACTTAGCCCGGAATGAATTGTGTCAGCCCAAAACCCGGATCAACCTCGTCTTTAAATCC
>QFDD01007629.1:0-14639 GCA_006871305.1 Vachellia collinsii
CAAATTGAGTTATTTATCAACATCATCCTCCAATTTCAAGTATAAAAGCTTCAAACTTGATGTTCCCATTTTATTTCATAAGATCATTCAAAGTAGTTAGTCAATAAACATTATAAAAACTTTTTGCTCTTATATATTTGACATCATCAAAACTAATCATATCTAACACCTCATTCGAATGAGGTTGCCAAAAATTGTGTATCTCATCTCTAGCGTGCATTCGAATATGTTGAAGATGCATCCCTCATTCGAATGAGGTTTACATCCATTCGAATGAGGTTGCCAAAAATTGTGCATCTCATCTCCAGTGTGCATTCGAATGTGTTGAAGATGCGTCCCTCATTCGAATGAGGTTTACAACCATTCGAATGAGGTTGCCAAAAATTGTGCATCTCATCTCCAGTGTGCATTCGAATGAGGTTGCAAAAAATTGTGAATTGCATTCAAATGTGTTGAAGATAGAATGAGCAACATTGTACATTCAAATGTGGTTATACAATACAGTTCATGATAATTTAACAAAATAGTTCATTACATTGATAATTTGTCAAAACAGTTCAATGACAGAGGTATACAAAACAGTTCATTACAAATTATTCACTACATCCTAAAGTCTCCCTCTTCTTGCTCTTTGCTTCTTTCTGCTGTTTGCTATTAAGCTTGAGGTTGTGATGGTAGGTTGGCCATGCCACATCAATCTTGGGGGAGAGAAAGGCAAGCCACCTGGAGTTGAAGATGTTGACCCATCTCCCTTAAACTGAATCTTCCTAAGAGTAGTTCCATTTGAAGGAGTGTGGATGTTGTCTTTCCTCATTTCCATCTGATTTGGTATGGAGAACCGTGTCTCAACATCACCATATTGTTCCACATACTCTTCTACTGTGCCTTCTCGAATGGGAAACTTAGATGACATGCCAGGTTGCAATGCAGAACAGTGGTTACTTACTCAAATAAATTTATATATAACAAAGTTAACTACAACTAGTAAATACAATACATTATAAACTGTCTTTCCACTTTGCAGATGAACATGTATTCCTATCCCACTCACAGTTGTATGAGCCTGTTGGCTAAGAGGGTTGGATGCTTGACTACCAATGTCATTCATTGTCCAATAAAAGGCTCTGCCCCCTAGTGGTCTAGTTGTGGTTGAGGATTGTTGGGATTATGGCACATCATTGTTTGCTATTGTTCTTGGCCTCTTTTCTGTTGGTGGTCGCTATGCACATGACACAAGAAAATTGATTAGTACATCAATGAAAAAAATTATATAAATGTGTAATGTCAACTACACTCACGGTTGGAGATTTTGCCCTATTGTGCCCCTCATGATGACAAACACTGCACCGTGACCTCGAACTGGGTGCCCTCTTACTCAATTTTTCAGGTTGGGGAGTTGGCAAGTCAGACATATCTTCACCATTAATTACATTTCTTTGTCTTGAATGTTGTTCAGTTCGAGTTCTTTGTTTTTCTTGGCCTTCCCGGTAACTTTACAACTGGGGGGGTTCCATTGTGTGAAACCTCTCAGTTGGCCAAAATGTTTTCCCCCTAACCAGCTGAAAGTTGGTCCTACAACTAGCTATATAGGAGTCCTTGTGGTAATAGCAAGAAATAAGAGTAACAGGATCCATTTTGGCATGGTAAAGAGCACAAATAGCATGTTGGCAGGGAATTCCAGTCAAATCCCATACCCTAAAAGTGCAATGTTTTCTATTGATAAACACAGTGTGCCTATCATCTCCCTTTGTAACCTCATATCCATCATCCCCATTGAAAAACACTTTGCACCCCATAGACAAATGCTTATTTTCCTCAAACAAAGAGATGCACTTAGGGCTAAAATTATTCCTCCACTTAGCAGCATTTTTTTCATATTCAGCCCACTTAGCCATTAACTTCACCCTGATCCCATCAACCATGCAAATTATAGGCTTAAACCTAAACTCATCTATCCAAGCATTTAGGCTTTCACTACAGTTGTTATCAACCATCCACGACAAACTCCTACTACTAAAATATGCTCTTGCACATGCTTGTGGAGAATAAGAAAGAGCTGTTGTTGCTGCATCTTTGTTAAGAGCACCAAGTGCATTGAGGTTGTCCTTGAATTGCTCCTCAAATGTACTCCATGAACATGCAAAGAATTTTTTCTTGAGTTGACTACCTCACCATCTCTTGCTCCAATTGGCTTAAACATGCCTAGCACACAACCTATGCTCGGCATCTGGTAAAACGTTTGTCACAGCGTTAAGCAAGCCCTGTAAACATATATTTTTTGCATGTTAGAAAGAAACCATACTTATACAACATAGGTGGAATGTACATAATGATAGGATCAAGAGAAATACCTTTTGCATGTCTAACATAACTGTAACATTTCCTCCACTTTCCAACTCCAATGATGTCTTCAACCATTCAAAATACCATGTCTAATTCACAGTATTTTCTTTTTGTATCACTCCAAATGCTATTGGGTACAAAGAATTATCAGCATCTATACCAGTTGCGGTAAGCATAATCCCTCTGGCATAGCCCTTCAAAAATGTCCCATCAACACCTATAATTTTCCTACAGCCAGCCTTCCACCCAGTCTAACCAAAACAAAATTAAAACATAGTTTTAGTAAACACAAATATACTTTTAGTCCTCTAAAATAGACAAATGAAATAAAATATTAAAATAAATATCCTTTACCTTAGAAGCATTGAAGCACATGTATAGTCTACTGAATACTCTCTTCCCTTCTTCCATCGCATCCTTGCTTATTTCAAAAAACACGTCAGATCTAGGATTTGATGTCCTCAACTCCTGACAATATGCCTCAACATTGTTGAACTCATCAATGTAACTACCCTCCATTTGTTGCATAATAATTCTCTTGGCCCTTTTGCACTTAATTAGTGTGACATGAAGTTTTAACTCATCTTCAAGATCTTTCTTTATGTTTACAACATTGTATTTTAGTCTCTCCTGCACCTTTCTCTTGAAGTAGAGAGACACCCACTTCATTGATGCCCTGGTGTTCTTGAAAACCCAAGTGCATTTATGTTCCATTAATAAAGTCTTCACTTTGAGCCCAGGGTTTCTTCCATCTCTCGATGCATAAAGGACAAAGGGGCAACCCTTTTGACACTGAGCTTTTACTCTTAATGGCTCACTTTTGACAAGCTTTACCTTCACTCCTACTTTTATGGCATACCTATCAATTGTAGTAACCAACTCAGCCTTGTCGGCGTAAGTATCATCCAACATGAAAAAAAGGGTTTCCATCTTCTGAGCTTTTCAAATCCACTACATTATCCTGGTTTGGTCCTCCTGACCTACATCCAGTCCTCAGAACCTTCTGAGCTTTTCAAATCCACTAATCTCAAAAGATTACGAGCAACCTGAAGAAGGATTTTCCCTCTTCCTAAATCAATCTAACCCACAGACACTTTTGCTCGTGTCTTTAACTCTCACAAAATCAATAATTGAACAATAAATGAACCAGTATATTCTCCTTTCTGAGAATTTAATGATAATCACTGAAGCTCTTAAATGAGAATATGAAAATAGAGGTGGTAGCTGAAGCGTAATGAATTTGCTTTCTCGTATGTGCGTTCTCTATCTTCGGTGACTTGAATGCTTCGCCTTTTATAGGTGAGAAGTATTAAATATCCGTTAGAGACATTTAAGTTTCCGTTAGACCGAATGTCTTCGTTCACCTTCCCGCATTGAATGCTTCTGAGTGCTTCGACAGTAGGTGAATGTCTTTCTGAGATTTTGTCTGTTGAATCTCTTTTTGTTTAGGCAATCAAAACTCCATTCCCTGTTAATAAATAAGTCAGTTAAGCATTTATGATGGTAGGAGTGATTCAAATAATCGGTGCATGAATAAGGAAAGATTTTGAGATCAGAACAAAATTTCTGACACGCTGCGTTAATGTTAGAAAGGCAAACTCGAGTTTTGCTTGCTCAGAACTCGAGTTATTGAAGAATTTTCAAAGTAGAAATCTCACAAATTTTGTTGTAACCCGAGTTTTAATAAGAGTTTTGATAAAAGTTGAGTTATAGAACTTAAAACTCGGGTTTTAGAGATTTCTGTAAGTTAAAACATTTTATCCTCTTCGAGACTAGAGTTTTATTAACCAAAACTTCAAGTTTTGGCAATTTTCAAATCACAACTTTCATTGTAACTCGAGTTTCCTTGAGAGTTTTGAGTTACAGCATGTATACTCTTCGAGACTCGAGTTTTGTCTCATAAAACTTCAAGTTATAGGTATTTCAAATCAGAACTTTTATGTGTAACTCGAGTTTCATTGGAAGTTTCAGGTTTAAAACATGTTTGCTTCTCGAAACTCGAGTTTCACCTTACTAAACTCGAGTTATATGAAAACTATTAATGAAACTTCAAGTTTTGGAACTAAGTTTTGAAGTTCAGAAATTTTCCAGAGCTCAAAACTCGAGTTATGTTTTCCCAAAACTCGAGTTATGACATAACTTTCACTTAAACTTCAAGTTGGGAAGGAAGTTTGGTTTCTCTCTCTTCGAAACTCGAGTTCTGATACTCATAACTCGAGTTCCATCAAAACGTTTATTGAAACTTCAAGGTTTGGAAGGAAGTTTCGAGTTTCAAAAATACTTCAGAGCCTGAAAATCGAGTTCTATAAAATGAAACTCGGGTTTTGCCAAAACTTCCAACATAATTTGAGTTTTCACTAAGAGTTCTGATTTTCTAAAACACTTCAAACATTCGAAACTCGAGTTCTAAAACACAAAACTCGAGTTATATGAAAAATTTTATTCAAACTTGAGTTCTACAGAGAGTTTTGCATTTCTCAAGCTTTTTCATCACCTGGGACTCGGGTTTTGACTCTCAAAACTTGAGTTTTGACAGAACTTGAATCAAAACTTGAGTTTTCTTGAAAGTTTGAGATTTTCAAAGCATTTTTAAACAATGTAACTCGAGTTCTAAAGCTCATAACTCAAGTTCTCTTAAAGATTTCATTAAAACTCGAAGTTTTCTTAAACTTTCTGAAAACAAACAATTTAAACATAATTTCAAAAACATATTTGTCATCATCAAAACATTATCTCAACATTCTCCCCCTTTTTGATGATGACAAAACCAATCAACAAAAGATAATAGTAAATTAAACAAACCTAAACAACAATTAATCAAACTACATAGAAACTTCATATATTAACAAGAAAATTGAAACAAAAGTTTAGAAATCAGAAACAAGATATACAAGTCAAAAGCAAGATAAACAAGCCAAAAGTCACCACTTCTCCGCCTTTTTGTCATCAATCAAAGAGGGTGAGAACGAGAGGCAGAGTGCTCAGGTGAAGGTGAAGAGTCAGAAATATTAAAGATGGTAGTGAGAGGTACAAGAGATATAGGAGGCTCAGATGATGGATGGTACTCTAGAAGGAGTAATGGAGTGGAATCTAGAGCAGGAGCAGAAACAGGAGAGGGAGGAGAGGATACTGGAGAGGCATGAGCAGGAGATGTTGGAGTAGGAGATGCCACAGGAGATGCAGAAGCAAGCTCAATAGAGGGCTCAGATCTAGATGGCTCAGCTGTAGGAGGAGGGGCCTGAAAACCTCTAATGAAGTCCTCAATGGAAGTCATCCTTCCTTCCAAGGAGGCAGGTCTAGTATCTATTGATCCTTGCAGTGAATCCATTGAAGCTTGCAAGGATTCCACTGAGGTCTTCATGTCAGCCACTGCCAGATCAAGTGACCTTCCAGTAAAATACTCTGCAGCAGCCTTTAGGAGTTTGTTCACATGACTCTAAGTCTCTAAGTGAAAAGCCTGTGTGAACTGCTCACCCATCTTCCTAAACTCAGTCTCCATGAAGTGCTGGACTAAGGCCTGAGCAAAGGAAGGTGCTAAGGTGGGCTGCTGTGGGGCTGATGACTGTGCCTCATCCTGAGGCACCCTGGAAGGTCCAGAAGCAGTCTTCTTCCTCTGCATGCTCTGAACTGTAGTATGCCCGGGATTGATCTGTATCTCAATCTTCATCCTATGAAGATGAGTCTCCTTGAACTCAATGGGCTTAAGTGCCTTCTGATCCTTCATGATGTGCCAAATCTTATGAAGCTCAATGATCCTAGACACCAAGCAGGGATAGGGAACTGCCATCCTCTTAGACTTGGAGGTTCTGATCCTCCACATCTCATCAAAAACCATCTGGCCAATGTTTCTCTTCTCTTTGGCCATAATGGATGCCATCATCTGGTAATCCGAGGATGACATTGGTGTAGTTCTTACCCTTATTCACTAAACATCTGGTGTAGATGTAGTGAATCATCCTTTGAACAGGAGGCATAGCTGTAGGCTCAAAGTTCAAACTAGAAAAGGTCTCTCCTAGCCTCAAATACGCAAAAACCTCTTCTGGACTAAAGGTTCTCAACTCAGCATCATACACATAAGTACCCAAGTATGTGTTTATCATATCAGGTGCCAAGTGAATGTCATCTCCTCTCATCTTGGTCTTCATTGACCTCAGTATAACTTTCCCTGCCCCATCTTTAGCAGAAGTGATCTCCAAGTTATTATAAAAAATCCTAACCATGTCAGGGGAATAGGAGATGTTTATCTTAAGTAGACTCTCATAATTTTCCAAATACTCCTTAACATCTATTCCCAAATTATTAATCTTATCTAAATCAATAACCATGGCAGGACACAACTCCCTATCCTTATAAGCATTTTCAAACACTCCAGGAGTTTGAGGGTTGATAAAAACACTTCTTACATTGAATCCAGGGGGTGCAGCTCCTGCAGTTTGCATAGAAGGTTGTTGAGAAGGTTGTTGAGTCTTTGATGTTGTGGCTTTTTGTGCCTTTATCTTCTTCCTAGGCACTGAAGCACAGGATTCTAAGTCAGAATGGTGAGCCCGAGAAGCTTCTGGCTGAGATGATGAAGTCATAGGTGCCTTACCCTTTGCCTTTTGACTCAAGATGGATTTGGGCCTGCTTGCTCTCAGTTTTTTGACCAAGGGGACCTCTGATTGCTGCTCTTCCAAAGGCTCTGTTATTCGAACCCGTTTCGGTGGAGGAGGGTTGGGATTGAGATGGAGCACTTGCAGATGATTTCTTGGACTTGGGAGAGGTTTTCGATGACCATTTAGTGCGAGCCATGACTCAGATTGAGGAAAATTTCACAGAAATTGGGAATTTACCATTCCCAATTCTCTTCTTTTATTTACTAATTGCTCTCTAGCAAGAGGTTTGGTGAAGATGTCTACCACTTGTTGGTGAGTTGGAATAAACAAGACTTTAACATCCTTTTTCTGAACATGATCCTGAATGAAGTGATGACGAATATCTATATGCTTTGTTCGGGAGTGATGTACAGGATTCTTGGCTAGGCTTATGGTGCTCATGTTGTCATAGAGAATTGGAATTTCTATTAATTCCATTCCCAGATCCTGAAGTTGTTGCTTCATCCAATGCACTTGTGCACAGCAACTAGCAGCAGCAACATATTCAGTTTCTATTAAGGATAGTGATACTGTTGATTGTTTCTTGCTGAATCACAACACCAATGACCCTCCGAGGAATTGACAATGACCACTTGTGCTTTTTCTATCTGTTTTGTAGCCTACATGGTTAGAATCATAATATGATAACAAATATTCATGGTTACCTTTTGGATACCACATTCCAAGCTCAGTGGTTCCGGCTAGATATATGAAAGTTCTCTTAATATTTTCAGCATGTAACTCTTTGGGTGCAGCTTGATATCTAGCACACATTCCCACGCTAAATTGGATATCTGGTCTGCTAGCCGTGAGATAGAGTAATGATCCTATCATTCTTCTATATTTCTTGATGTCAAAATCTTTTCCACTCACGTCAGCATCAAGCAAGGCAGTGGAACTCATGGGAGTGTCTTAACTTTTGCATTGCTCCATCCCAAACTTCTTCAACAATTCCTTTAAGTATTTGGTTTGGCTTATGAAGATCCCATTTTTCCTTTATTTGATCTGAAGTCCAAGGAAGAAGTTCAATTCTCCCATCATGGACATCTCAAACTCTCCCTGCATTGTCTTAGCAAAATCATCACAAAGAGTATTGTTAGTAGCTCCGAAAATGATGTCATCTACATATATTTGAACTATAAGCACTTCAGAGTGAATATGTTTAATAAATAAAGTTGTATCCACTCTCCCTCTGATAAAACCTTTGTCTATCAAAAATTTGCTTAATCTCTCATACCAAGCTCTCGGAGCTTGTATTAAGTCGTAGAGTGCTTTTTTTAATTTGTAAACATGATCTGGTTTTAAAATATCTTCAAAGCCAGGGGGTTGTTCAACATAAACTTCTTCCATAATAAAACCATTTAGAAAAGTACTCTTCATGTCCATTTGAAACAGTTTGAAATTTTTGATACAAGCAAAAGCAAGAAGAACTCGAATAGCTTCTAATCTAGCCACTGGTGCATATGTTTCTTCATAATCAATTCCTTCTTCTTGATTATAACCCTTTGCCACTAATCTAGCTTTGTTTCTGACAATCACTGCAGATTCATTAAGTTTGTTCTTGAATACCCATTTTGTTCCAATGACTCGATGGTCACTTGGACGGGGTACTAAGTCCCAAACTTGATTTCATTCAAATTGATTTAGCTCTTCTTCCATTGCAATGATCCAGTCATTATCAGACAAAGCTTCTTCCACGTTCTTAGGTTCTATTTCAGAAATAAAAGCTGAAAATTGTGCTTCACTTAAATATTTCCTTCGTGTATGTACACATTCCTTCACTTCTCCAATCACTTGATTTAGAGGGTGATTTCTGATGTACTTCCACACCTTTAGTTGAGCTGTTTCAAAAAGTTTGTCCGAAGGATCTTCCTCGGGATCATTTTCCAGTGAAGGCACATTTTGAAAATCTCTTGAAATAGCAATTTCCTCATCTGCCAAAGGTTTTGTCTGAGATTTAGCTTCAACAAACTTAACTTGTATTGATTCCTCAACTACACAAGTTCATTTGTTAAAAACTCTATATGCTTTACTCCTATTTGAGTAACCATGAAATAAACCTTCATCAACTCTAGGATTGAATTTACCAATGTTTTCCTTCCCATTGTTGTGAACAAAGCACTTGCTCCCGAAAATGTGAAGATGGGACAGATTTGGTTTTCTTCCTTTGTACAGCTCATATGGTGTCTTCCCCAAAGATGATCTGATGTAGGCCCTGTTGGAGATGTAGCAGGCTGTGTTGATTGTATTTTTCCAGAAGACTTGTGACATTAGTTTTTCTATCATCATAGCTCGTGCCATGTTTGTCAGGACTCTGTTCTTCCTCTCAACAACTCCATTTTGTTTAGGAGTCCTAGGAGCCGAGAAGTTGTGATTGATTCCTTTTGCCTTCACAATAACTTGCAAAGTTCCCATTCTTGAACTCTCCTCCATGATCTGTTCTAATAGAGACAATAGACATACCTTTCTCATTTTGGACCTTTTTGGCAAATATAACATATAATTCAAAGGTTTCAACCTTTGATGACAAAAACATAGTCCATGTGAATCTAGAGTAATCATCAACAATGACAAGTGTATAAAGATTTCCACCAAGACTTTTAACTCTTGCTGGACCCATTAAATCCATGTGAAGTAGTTCAAGGGGTCTTTTGGTTGAAATCTCATTTTTGGATTTGAAAGACGATTTGTTTTGCTTACCCATCTGACAAGCATCTCATATCAAATCATTTTTTACTTTGAGCTTTGGAATACCTTGAACTAAATCATGTTTAATTAACTTGTCAAGTTGATTCATATTCACATGAGCTAAGTGTTTATGCCATAGATAACTTTCATCTACTTGACTAATAAAACAAGAATTAGCAAAGGAATTTTCTAAATCAAGAGTGTAACAGTTACCGTCCCTAGGTGCTCGTAGTTGAATGTTTATCTTCCCTTTGTCAATTGCCAAATCCTTCTTATTGATAATGAAACATTCTTGTGAGTCAAATATAACCCAGTTGTCTTTGCAGTGCTCTGGCTCACACTCAGCAGGTTATGACAAAGCCCTTCAACGTGATAAACATCCTTTACTGGTAGTCCATTTGAGTTGCCAATATCCCCAATTCCAATGATTTTCTCAGATTGATTTCCTCTAAAGCTTCCTTTACCTCCATCCTTTGATTGCAGGTTGATGAATTTGCTCTTTGTCCCCTGTCATGTGTCTTGAGCATCCACTATCAATGTACCATTTGTTTGATTTAGATACTCTAAGACATACCTGCAAGAAATCAAGTTATTGTTTTAGGTACCCAAAGCTTGTTGGGTGGTCCTTTGAGGTTAGTTTGGCATGATTTAAATTCATGTATTCCCTTGAGTATCCATTTATACGTTCCTAGCATTTTTCCTTTCTTGAAATAACAGGAGGAGGTTCTATGCCCTTTTCTATTACAGTAGGTACATGAAGCAAAAGGATCATACATATGAATAGATTTTTGGAAATATTTAAGATAACTTTTCACTCTGTACCTTTTCTTTCCTTTTCTTTTATCACTGATTGGGTTATAACCTATTTTAGTTCTATCATTTACCACTTTCTGGCTTTTTAGGATAACTTTGAGCATATTACTACCTCTAGTAAATTTTTCCAGAGTCTTACTTAAACATTCATTTTCCTTTTTCAAGATAGGACACTCTGAGCATTCCTCTATTACTATTTTTGTTACTAGTTTTTTAAGTTCTTTAACTTTATTTCTTAGGCTAGCTTATTCTTTAGCAAATTTAAAAAGTTCTATATGCAGTTCATCATACTCTAAGCGTAATTCATCATAAGTAGGTTCAGCTATGATTACCTCATCTGTCTCTGAATCTGCTTCCTCTTGGGCAACAAGACAAATGTTGGCTTCTTCCTCAGGTTCAATTTCATCCCCCAATGAGTTATCTCCCCATATCCCAGAAACATCTGCCTTCTTCTTCTTGAAGGATTTGAACTTTTTCTTATCCTTGTTTCATTGGGATAGCTGTGGACAGTCTACTTTCATGTGGCCCGCTTGTTGCACTCAAAGCAAATAATTTCTTTGCTAGAGGCACCTTTTTGAAATCTCCTCGGAGGTTGATCTTTTCTGTAGAGTTTCTTGAACCTCCAGACAACCATGGCCAACTCTTCGTCCTCCACTTCTTCTTCTTTCTCAGGCTCTATTTTAGGTTCTTTTTCTTTTATTGACTTGAGGACTAACCCTTTCTTCTTTCTGTCTTATATTCTTGAGAGCTCCTTTTTAAACTTTTATTTGCTCTCATATTCAGAAAGGCTCCCAAAGAGAGCAGCTACGGACATCATTGATTCTCCTCTTAATTCTTCAATGGTCGTGACTTTAGGTTCCCACTTGACAGTGAGAATGTTAAGGATTTTTCTCACTTAGGTGCGCTGATCGTAGATCTTTCCAAGGGCAGCCAGTTTGTTGATGAGATGAGTGTGTCTCATCTCAAATTCTGCAATGGTTTCGGCTTCTTTCATTCTGAGTAAGTCATACTCAATAGTGAGAGTGTTCACTCTTCCCTCCTTTACGGCTTTAGTTCCTTCATACGTTATCTCTAATGCCTCCCACATGTGTTTGGCTAAAGGAAGTGTGCATATCCTGAAGAAATTATCTTCGTTCAAAGCAGCCTGTAACATTAACACAGCTTTTCTGTTAAGTAAAGCTTTCTTCAAATCTTGTTCATCAAACTCACTGCGTGTTTTAGGAACAAGCACATCATTTACCTTCTTTTGGGGAACAAAGTTCCCAATTTAAAAAACATCCCACAAATCTAAGTCTGTAGCTAAATTTGATATTTGCTTTTCCAAAAAGAAAAATGTTCACTGTTAAAAGCTGGAGGTCTAGTGATTGAAGCCCCGTCACTAATAACATGCTCGCCAAATCCTGCCATTTATAGCTCTTGAGACTGTTAAGTCCTTTACACAAGAGACCTACTCTGATACCAAATGTTAGGATAGGATTTGACCAAGAGGGGGGTGAATTGGTCAGATTAAAAATTTTCGCAACGTTGAAAATTCTAGGACTTAACAATTAAACATAAATCATACTTAATCATCTATTACCAGTTATAATCCACACTAAAACTGACAACAAATGGGCCAAAGGACATTTTCCATTTTCCAAAATGCAAACAAAAGTAACTAGACACATGTGTAGTGAAAGTGACAGAGATTCGATTCCATACCTGAAATTGTAGGATGGATCTCTCCTTCCTCCTCTATTCACGAGTTGTAAACGAAACCCCACTACAAAAAGACAACAATGAAGCACTATTCCTGGCCCCTTGCAAATCGTCTCTCGCTTTCGATGCTCGGCCCACACTTTTGATTTTTTTTCTCCTTGCTTTTTCCATAGAGCCTTCGTTTCCAAATTTTTTGGTTGTCCCTCTCACTTTTTCCTTTCCATTTTTTCAATAAAATAACATGTATTAACACGTAGATATTACTAAGCCACATCATTGCCATAATACTCGTCTACGTGTCCTTTCAAAGCCAAAAATTCAAACTTCACAGTCAAACGTTAGGGTTCCATCTAAAGAGGTTGACATTGATACGAATTTTTCACTTCCGGGGTGAAATTGAGACAAAATAAACTTCTGGGTACCCAATGATACTGAGAAAAAACTTCCGGGGTAAAAGTGACCTTTGTCCCTAAATATATATTTGTGTGTGCGTGTGAGTGTATATGTGTGTGTGTATGTACGTTTCAAATGGGCAATGAATATATGAGTGAAGGAGTTGTATTTTGAAGCTTGTAAAACATCTATGGAATATTAAAGAAAGTTTTTGGTAAGTAATAGTTTGATATTTGAGGCTAGAATTTTCTGGGTGTTATATTTGCATGTGGGCTTATAGGAGACCTGACTTTGAGGGTATTCTTAATCAATGAAATGGATCATTGTTAACCATGAAATTTTGTAAGAAAGTAGTACTCATGATAAGCTTTAAAATGAGTCCTAGAATGCAATGTTTGGATAAGTAAATTGTTAGTTATGGGCTACCAAAGTTTGGTTTTGAAAACTGAAAATCTGAAAATGTTTCAAAGAAGCAATAACTTTGGAGCATTGATTTTAGAATTTGGGTTGATTATAAATTTTGAATGGTGATTTTCTTTGGAAGAGGATATAGACAACTTTAGATAGATGCTTACATTGTAACATTTAGTTACTGGAATTGAGGGCTAAATGACATGTTATAGATGAGTAATAAAAGGCTCCAGAGAGTGGATAGAAGCATAAGAGATGCTAAAGGTACCATTTTGCAAGTAAAGAAATTGTAAGCGCAAAATGGTCATTTTGAGAAAAGTCAAGGGCATTTTGTTAATTTTGACCCAAAATACAAAAAAATGACTCTGGGCACCAGAAGGTAGAGAAAAAGTTACTGATCAGTAATTGAGGCTTAGTTAAGGTTAAATAGACAAAAGTACCCTTCGCGGGAAATGTTTACCGTAATTGATATTTTGGCTATTTAATGAGTTTTTAGAAAAATATTATTATTTAAATTGTCTAAATGCCTTAGAAAGGTAACGTTAAAATGGCTAATAAATGGTTTATGGAGTGTCCTAATTTATAAAATTGTTGTCAGTAGAAAGTCAAAAACAGTTTGCCGGAATTGCAGTACAAAACGCCAAAAATCGCTTGATTAGGGTTTTCGAAAAAAATTAATTAAGGGCATCTTCGGAATGAGTTTTGAGAAAAGAAAAATACTGTAGTAAGCTTATAAATTATGGGAATTCTTAAGGGCCTAACTTGGCCTTAGTGATAAGAAAATTCCCAAAAGGAATTTTCGGTAGCTGAAAATAAGTTAAAGTAAGGGTATTTTTGGCAAAAGAAGATTGTGGGGACAAAGTGAAGCCACTTGTCATATTCTTATTAAAGATGAAAAGTAAAGAGTATATATTTTACCATAGCAGCACATTTTATTAGTGTAAAGTTTCCTTGGCAGTACAAGTGGACCCCACCACATATTTTAATACATGTGTTGATTCTTTAAAGCTTTCCAAGTCTTCATATTGCTTCCATTTCATGCTGCATGACCAGAAAAGAGAGAGAGAAGTTGGCGTAAGAGAAGAGGAAGCAAGGAAGAAAAGAAGCAAGCCAAATTCAAGGGAAAGTTGATATTTAGGCTTGATTCTCTTCATAGAATCTGATTATGGCCTCTAATCTTTCATCTAATCGGTTTATTTTTCTCTTTGAATTTATGGTTATTGAGTTTCAAGAAGTGTTCTTGAGTAGGACTTGAGAGAGAAAATGAAAAGGAGTGAGAATTGGAAGCAACAAGTGCTTGGAATCAGCTTAATGCATGTTTTGGTGCATAATGATGGTTAAAATGAGTTGATTTAAGTTTGTCATAATATTTTTTTTGCATTAAATCCTTTCTCTAGCTGCTGGATGAAATTTATGGAGCATGGGAATGAATGTTTTTAAGTTATTAGTGATGGGAATTAGTCTAGGAATGAGATTGTGCATTATTATGCAAAGAAATGTTGAAAAATCTCAATTCCTCCAATTTTCTATGCATTTTCGTTCAGCTGAGATTCAAGGTGAAAGCAATGTGATTTTGTGTGTTTTGATGCTTCCATTGAGTTTAGAATGCAAAATTGTGTAGGGTAGGAGTAAGAGCACAATTTTGGAAGCATTAGAACCACA